>JAJDFF020000019.1:0-162288 GCA_021527025.2 Geoglossum cookeanum
GGGGGTGGGTGGGGGGTGTGTTGGGGTGGGTGTGGTGGTGGGTGTGGTGGTGTGTTGGGGGGGGGGGGGGGGGGGGGGGGGGGGGGGGGGTTTCCCCTTGGGTGGAGAGAGAGAGTTGGGGGTTGGATGTGGTGTTTGGATAGGTGGATGTGGTCTTGTTTCTCAACTCCACACCCCCCCCAATCCGCTCACTACCCCCAATTGTGTGCTCGGGTGTACATATATATATTTATATATATATTCGTATGCATTCTACAGCTCGGGGATTGCACACAAGATATATATATATACACGTAAACGCTATCCGAGCAGCATGCTAACCAGAATATATAGACTCAACACCCAAGGGCATCCCATCGGCCTCCGGCTCCTCGACCTCCTCCTCTACCGCGAACCCCCGCGCTCCGCCCAACGGCCCACCCGCATCCTCACCCTCCTCCAATTCATAACCACAACGCTCTGGCGCCACCTCTTCGCGCGCCCTGCCGATGCCCTCGAGCGCTCCAAAGACAACGAAGACGAGTACATGATATCAGACAACGACCCGCTCGTTAACCAGTATATCAGCGTGCCCAAAGAAATGAGCCAGTTGAATTGCGCCGCCTTTGTGGCGGGCATTGTGGAAGGCGTTTGTGATGGGACGGGCTTCCCCGCAAGGGTTACTGCCCATGGGGTTGGGACCGAGATGTGGCCTGGGAAGACGGTGTTTTTGATTAAGTTTGAGCCTGAAGTTTTGGAGAGAGAGAGTTTTTTGCAAAAGCCCTAGGCCGTTATCGAGGAGAACGAGGTGGAGGAGCAGGGAGCAGGGGGAAAGTGTGGACTTTGGTTTGGAGGACTGCATGGAAAATGGCGTTCAGTACTTGCATCGTCACGGCGCTTTTCTAATTTCTTTCTTTCTTCCTCTCCCTTCGTAGAAAAGGCATATAGAACGGTGGCAAATCTTCCGATTCATCAAAGTAAGACAGGGCGGAAATGTAGCGCTTTTCCCAGCAATAAGCAAAGCCTAGAAGAGCTGCGATATAATCTTGATGCTATCTGACATCCATCTTGCGCCGTTTATCCCGGTCACCTCGACTGCTATAAGGAGAAGTACTCCGCTTTCTCCGATCTCTGTCGTCCCCATAGCGATCTCTATCGTCCCTATAGCGATCTCGGTGCCTGTGGTCGTGTCGTGGTGACCTGGACCTGGACCTGGATCGCCTGCGAGGGCTATATTCCCGTCGACGACCTCCGACTCTGTCGCCGTCGTCACGGGGATCCCGGCGCTCACGATCTGGGCCTCCGGGCCTATACGAATCCGTCTTGTCGCCTCCGTCCCTCCCATTATCCCTGCCTTCTCTCATAGACCGTGGCCCCTCTGGAGCACCATCTACTCTCTTTCTCTCCCTTACCTCACTGGCATTTGCTCCCGTACGTTCTGCTCGCCTATCTCTATCCCGCTCGTGGTCAGGCATGAAACGCTCATCTCTCATCCCCCCAAACCCTTTTCTATCCTCGTTTCCTCTTTGCCCTCTATCGTCGAGTACGCCCCACTTCCCGGTATCCTCTCCCTTAAGGTCCCTATACTTAGTTCTACCTTTCTTCCCTAGCCGTGTCATATCTCTCACTTGCATATACTGCGGGAGTAGCTCTCGATTGGTGACATCGTCCTGATACCGGCTGCCCATAATGTCCCGCTTATCCAGTCCCATGTCCTTCTGGTCGTCCTGAAAGAAAGCGCCTTTGTGGTAGTATTTCTGTAGATAGCTCATCTTGCCCTTGCTTTCCTTTTCTTCTCTTTGTCTTGCTAAGAATTCGCGGTCTTCCTCGTCCCGCTCTTCTTTGCTGAGGTTCCTCCGTCGTTCCACCTCCTCACGCTCCTTCTCCGCCTCCTCGATAACTTCCCTCTCCCGCTTCACGCGTTTTAGTTCCCGCAGCTTCCACAACGCACGCTCAGTCTCAGGATCTAAGCCATCGGTATCGTCCACAGCATCAGCGTCCTCACCCTCATCATCATCCCAGAACTTCTTGCCTGCGGCTTTGGCGGCAGCATCACGGCGAAGCTGTTCCTCGACGATCTCATCGGCAGCAGCCTTTCTTCGCTCCTCTTCCTCTATTCGCTTTTCCTCCTCAGATTTCCCTATAACAAGGGCCGTAGCGGTTATCGCAGCACGCTTGTCCTTTTTGATAAAGGTCGGCCGCAGTAGGACCTTCTTCGGTTCCGGTTCCTCTTCTTCGCTAGAACTCTCTTCTGATTCACTTCCAGACGATTCTTCCTCCTCTTCGCTTTCTTCCCCGCTTTCCTCTGTCACAAATCCCTCTTCCTCCTTCGCCCGTTCTGCTGCCCGTGCCTCTACTCGAGCTGCCTCCTTAGCAGTAGCCTGCTGGCTTCTTTCATTCAAATCGACCCGCCTAAGGTTACTCGCAATCTTTGTCGAGTCGGAGGGGAAAGAAGTGGCCTTCGGCGGTGGAGGGACAACAGGCTCCAGTTCTGCATCTTCTACATCCTCATCTAAAACTTCATCCTCAGATGATTCTGACTCCTCGACAGCTGGCTTACCAGGACGATAGCGGGCGGGGCGAACGGGATTCGCGGTCATGCGTTTTGGAGGCATGATGTGCTCGGGAAGTAGTACAGAGCGTATGGGAAGCTAGGGGTTAACCGTGATCACTTAATCGCCATTCTCTCGCTGGGGTTCTCGAGCCTAATGGGTAGTTATATGAACAATTGCTAGCCTTTGTCGTTTATAGATCATAGCAATAGGACAGTAAAGCAGCGTTGATATATTGTGGAGTTTCCACAAGCGGAGTCGCTGCTTTAAACTACTACCAGCGCTTTTTCCACAGCACTTTCTCCTTCTCTTCGCATGTCCTCGGGGTTTCTCACTCCCTTCCATATCGCTGATCATGGCTTCAAAGGGGCTTGTGAATCCAGTGAGGTCATTGAGACAGCTGGGTCTCTCTTCTGGGATATCAAGAGAGGGATTAAAGGTAAACCCTATTTTAATGTTCGGGAGTCTCAGTTAACTAACCAAAGGAATCAGCAGAACCATTCCCCACATTTATTGCGCTCCATAACTACAGAAACGCATATGTACACTAGAGGTGCTGCCCAGTCGCTAATATACCCGGCGTCAAATCCAAACGTGCCATATCCGACCGGTTTGTGGCTATTGTCCCTCACAGTTTCAACTTAATCTAAGGTTACGCAGAACCAGGAGTGCCCACTACAGTATATTCCTTTCCAAAGATGGAGCCACTTCGATTTGAATACTACCCCGCCAATCACCTCCACCTCCCTCTACGTCGGGATATCCTCCACCGAGCAATCATATATGAAGGAGATGCCACACGACAGGGAACGGCAAGCACGAAATGGCGATCGGATGTCCACGGAAGTAACCGCAAAATCCGTCCTCAAAAGGGCACCGGTAAAGCTAGGCTTGGGGATAAGAAATCTCCAATGCTTCGTGGAGGGGGTGTCGCGTTCGGTCCCAAACCTAGAGACTTCTCGACCGAACTTCCTAGGAAGATGTATGATCTTGCGTGGAGGACGGCCCTCAGCTATCGGTACCGGAGGGGTGAGCTTGTTGTTGTGGAAGATGGGGTGGAAATCGATCACCCAAAGACGCGGTTTGTCAAGGACATATTCGCACTGAATCATTGGGGGAACAGGGATGGAAGGTCTTTGGTGATCACAGGCTCCTTCAGGCCAAACCTCTTCCGGGCTTTGAGGCACGCTGGAGAGGATGGGAGAGTGCTCATGGAAAAGGAAGTGGACGTTAAGGATTTGCTCGAGATGGGGCGAATCATCATCGAGAAGGGAGCTTTGGATGGGATACTAAAAGGTCACCAGAGCGACCTAGTACCTAAGATCAGAAGGGCGGCCTAGGGTGTCTAATGACATCTGCCTCAATGTAAACTATGTATATGTAATTTTGACTGATCATCGAACCACATAATCCCCAGCTGAAAGAGAAATTCCCGCGCGTTCCATATACGCGTTACGCGCGCTGCTCGGTACGAGCGGGCGACACATCCGAAATGAGGACCATAAAACAATTGACCTCGCAAACATCCATGGTCCGTAACCTTTAGTTGTGTCCGTTGATGTTCTCAAGATCACTTATCGCGCGGGCAGGGAAGTCCCTGGGTAGCTGCTCGCGGTTACACCCGATCATGCCTCTAAAAGCAAAAATTTTTGCTGGACAAGCTCAGGTCTCAGGAGCCCTCACAATATCGGTACTGGATCAATTGGCTGATTACAACGTAGCAGATGTCGACCGAACCGGATATCCCACGAGAGTTACTAGGGGATGAACCGGACGATGTACTTTTCGGCACCATCTACGGCGTGCGGACGGTGGAATTGAACAGACCGAACAAACTGAATTCCTTAAACGGCTCGATGGCAAGGAAGATCATACCTAGACTAAAGGCAAGTCTCTCCAGCCCCCAGCCCCTATGCATTTGGTAGACCTGGGGAACGGACTGACTGATTGGGTGAACCTCTGTTTCCTCTAGGAATGGGAGAAATCACAACTCGCCAACGTAATCGTTATCAAGGGGGCTGGTCCCAAAGCCTTCTGCGCCGGCGGGGACGTTGCGGAGCTTGCCAAGAATAATACCCAGGGTTCTACTGGCAAACAGAAGTCGAGGGAGTATTTTGGGCTCGAATATAACCTGGACCATATCGTAGCGACATACTCTAAACCTTACGTGGCGTTCATGGATGGTATCACCATGGGAGGGGGTGTAGGACTAAGCGTGCATGCCCCATTCAGAATAGCCACGGAAAGGACTGTATTTGCCATGCCGGAAACTACAATTGGATTCTTCCCAGACGTTGGGGGAAGCTTTTTCTTACCGAGATTGGACGGCGAAGTGGGAACCTATCTGGCCTTGACGAGCGAGAGACTGAGAGGCGTGAATGCTCTGTATGCGATTCCCTCCGCAGGAGCGACGTGCGGTGGCTGCTGACACGAGTCATATAGGTATGCCGGGATTGCCACGCACTACATCCATTCCTCAAGTCTACCGGATTTAGAGTCCCGACTCTCCGAGCTGGTCTTCAAAGATTATGCTACTCTACAAGAACGCTTTCAGATCATCGACCACACAATCGAGGAATTCGTTACCGGGCTCCCAGAAGATGAACCACTGACACTGGTGGGAGAGACCCGCGAGACGATTGATAGGTAGATATCCTAGGACCCTAATTGGTTAAACGTACAACTTCGTGCGCAGTTAAGTATATGTGAATCGAACATTGACTAGCTGCTATCCAACAGATGTTTCGCCTTCGATACCATT
Organism: Geoglossum cookeanum; assembly: GCA_021527025.2. NCBI lineage: Eukaryota > Fungi > Ascomycota > Geoglossomycetes > Geoglossales > Geoglossaceae > Geoglossum > Geoglossum cookeanum. The sequence continues at coordinate 5,293 of JAJDFF020000019.1, forward strand.
GAGGATATTCTCTCCGCTCTTGCAAAGGAGGGGACCCCCTGGGCCGAGAGAACCATAAAAACCCTACACGAAAGGTCGCCAACGTCAGTGCGTGTCACCCTCCAACAGATGCGGCTTGGCCGTCAGTGGAGTATAGCGGAAGCCTTCCAGCGAGAGTATCACCTCGCTGGTAAATTCATGGAACACCCGGACTTCACCGAAGGTGTCTTTGCAAGGTTGATCCGCAAGCCGGCTGAGACGCCCAAGTGGCAACCAGCCAGCATCGAGTCTGAGCCCGGAAGCAATACCGGAGACTTCTTCAGGGTAGAGGGGGAGCAGAAACTGCAACTCATCAACGTCAAGTCGGGGGCAGCCGACTACCACCAATATCCACACCGTTGGCTAGGTCTACCAAGCGAACAGGACATTCAGTCCGTTGTCTGCGAGGGGCAAAAAACAGCCGGAGAAGTCATCGAGCACTTTGTGAATGCCCGGCGTGGTAAGGCCGGAGTGAGAGAGAAGGTATCGGAGGTCCTAGCTAGGAAGACACAAGCACAAGAAGAGGACAGAAACACAGTATCGTGGATCTACCCCAGTGCGTAATGGGCGAGCGAAGGAAGCGGTATTCTTTTCCCAATGTATAATAATAAACAGCCTCCACGTTACGCAATACACAGTGTTGTTAAAACGTTAAGTCGAGGACTAGGAGTTTCGCCCCAACCCCATCACCCCTCCTCACCACATGCCATACTACACTATACCAACTCCTATACCAACTCTCTCTTTCCCATTTTTTCCCCTTTGTTTTCCCACAACAAACCCACACCGCTGGTAAGTACACACTTTTTTTTTTTTTTTATAACAAGAAAAATCTAAAAAGCAACGATGAAAAAATTCACAGGGTAGAAGAAGGCCGCATAACTCATATACGCGCCCCCTTGTCTCTTCTAATATTACTATTATCCTCGATGCTACTACATATAAACGAGCAAAAAGAAAAGAACATTTCCCAGTAAAATTTTTTTTTCTTCCTTCACGTTTATCGATTCACAACTACAAACTCGCGTGTATGCTACATATTTTGCCTACTGTATCAAAAGGGCGCGACAAAGACACACAGCAATAAGGACCTCTCCCCCTCCCCCTCCCCCTTATTACTGCGATTCCCATCCGTGCAGAAAGGTTTTCATAAAGATCGTCCAAACGCCTAAAAATTCAAGCCGACCGACCAACCCGAGAAGAGAGAATCATTAACCCCAGTCAGTTTTTGGGGAGGCACCTAGAGCCAGGGAAAAAGAAGAACAAGGCGAATATCAGAAAAGCCAGAGGGGGTAACGTTGGATATAGCCCGAGAGTAACATCTGGCAACCGAAATCTTTCCATTGCCAGGGAGAAAAGACGCCGTTATTATAAAGGAGCCGCTCACGACCTGTTCGTTTCGCATACCAAAATGATAGCTTGAAGACCGCCGCCCAAAAGAAAATATTGCAACCTGTTGCCGTCATTCCCCCCACCAGGCAAATCTGCACCAGGAGGTTGCGGATTCGCATCAGCCACTAATTTTCATCACCGGAATTCAAGCAGACTGAAAACGCCTATAATACCTTCCCGCCCACCTAGCCGTTTGATCAAAGAGACCCCCCCGTTCCTATTGCCAAGCTGAAAATACTTCGAAATGCTTTTATTCCATCAACCCTTCTTCTTCTGAGTCGCTGCCCGATTGAGCAACTAACATGGCGTGCAGATCCTCACCAGCCTTGCCGTCGTGCATTTGGAGATAAGAGTCACTAGATTTCGTGTCGGTATTAGAACTGAGGCTCGTACTGTCTCGCCCGGACCTGAGACTATCTTTGTGACTGCCACTGGTGCTCGGAGTCATGGAGCAGTGCCTCGAGGGGATATCCCTCATCAAATAGGTGAGCTGCCCCTGGTTCTGGGCAAGCGCGTTGACCTCAGTATTTAAATAGTCGCGGATCCTCTTGCAGCCACAGTTGCCGTGCTTCAACAGCTCCTCTCGTACGTATATCATCTCACTCTTGAGTGACCCCACCATCATCTGCAGCTGCAGCTTTTCATTCTGCAAGCTGCGTGCCCTTTCCTCTAGACCCTTTGTCCACTCTTTCTTCTTTTGGCGACACTTGCTGGCTGCTAGGCGGTTCCGTTCAAGAAACCGCGATCGTTTAACATCGTCATCCGCCTCCGCGGATTGCGTCTCAGGAGTGGCAGTCGATTTAGTGCTGGGCCGCCGCCGCCGCTCTTTCTTGGGAGACTCGGTTGTCTCGGCAGTCAGAGAGCTGTGGCTGATGTTGTTGCTCCGCTTGCGTTTGCCCGCACCCTGGGGAGTAGAATGTTGGCTTTTGACTTGGGTGGCTGGCCCTCGTGCGTCTACAAGGTTGGAACTATAGTTGAACGCTCCACCAGCAAGAACGGGGTTGGGGCTTTCACGGGTCGGTGGAGTGATCTGACCATGTATTGAACGGGTTTCTATTGTGCTATGCTTGGTGAGTAGTTGGTGAAGCGGAGCGAGCGATGTCGTCGATTGTAAGTCCCCATACATCCACGATTTGGGGGAATGAGACGAGGAAGACTGCGGGGGCGATGGTTCCTGAGAGTGGCCGAGGGGATTCTTGTAAGCGTTCATGTGCTTTTCCTGCCTTGAATCCCTCCACATGGACGGGGGCGTGAAGTCCACGGCTGCATCCTCTTGTTCCCGTTGTTGTTGCTGCTGCTGCTGCCCCCTGGATTCCCCCCTGTCCCCGACCAGGTCAATTGAAGCAGGACTTGCCCTACCAGAGGAAAAGTCGAACATCGGCGAGAAGGGTGAATCTGCCATCGAGTCTAGAAACGCGTTTGAAGTAGCATTGCGGAAGCTGCTGTCGTTGTGTGACCCCGCTGGAAGCGAGTCTTGATTACGCTCGGTACACGCATTCCCATCCTTGAATGAGCTCTCGAAGAAGTTGTGGCTTTCGTCGGTCGCTATGGCAGCTGTGAAGAAGCCGGGGGTTGGAAGGGTGTCAGCCAGCATGAAGCCGCTCGCAGTAGAGAGCGTGCTTGTGGACATTGGAGCAATGTGATACTGTCCTCGAGTGCGGGGGATTGAAGCTGTATATAGCCGAGTGAGTCGTGGTCTGTAAGGAAATGTCCAGAACGCGAGGGGGTGCTGATTACGATCAAAGGGGGGGAGAAGGGGAATGAGGTCCAACAGAATAACGAGACGGAGCGAGGGGTGAGGAGTGAATGCGTGTCCGTCCAAAAATTTGTGGTTGGGGTTTTCGGGGCAAACAAGAGGCAACTACGAGCTTTGGCAACTTCCCCTGCGGGCGGCGAGCTGACCTACAGCCCATCGAGCACAGCCGGCCGAACTTGGTTTGGTTGCGGCATCTTGGGACAAAGACCAGCGAGCAGGAGTTAAGTGCCGTCAAGGTTTGATAGTGTGTGGCGCACGTCGTAGCACAAGAATGTACGGGAGAGAGAGTACAGGCTGGCAGTTGAGCCAATGCGGGGTGAGGGTGGGGCGTTGGGTGGTGGTGGTGGTGTGCCGGCGGAGGTGGAGAGCGCGGCGGATTAGTGAGCAGCAGCAGCAGCAGCAGCAGCAGCAGCAGCTGGGCGGTTGCGTTCACCAGCTGCCGCGCCCATCTTCCGGTGCTGCAGGCGTACATACATACATACATACATGCATACATACACGCGTAGGGAAGATACTATAGTATAGTAGTAGATACATAGTGTGCTTTGCTGCTTGGTGTAAGAAGGCACAAACGTGGTTGGCAGGGTGTGCGTCCCGTCGAATCAGCAGCTGTGTTCGCTCGCGGGGAGAAGGAGGGAGGAGGTGGGGGGAGCGGAATGGAGGGGCAGCAGCAGGGCAACTGAGTTGGGATTTCAATGCTCAGCAATGGGCGATGCGTGAGGACGGGAGGACGGCCAACTCCTGCTAAACCTTCAACGGATTCTTTGACCCACACGACCAGATGCAACTCTCTGCAACTCTCTGCAGCCAGCTGGTCGCGTCCCATCCACCCCCTGTCCTGGAACCGAACAGCCTGCTCTTCTTGCTCGACTTCATCATCGTGCTCTGCAGGCCATCGCAGTCGCAGGCCATCGCAGCAAGCCATCGCAAGCCCCGTCCACCGATGTGTTGCATGTGCCGTTGCAAGCAACTCGGTGGACGGGCGGATTTTCCGGTGCTTTCTCAGGCCCCAGCCCAGGGAGGACTGACCAACTTACTGGTACTATGGTACTCTAGGAAGACTAGGGAGACTAGGGAGACTAGGGAGGCTAGGGAGAGACCAAGAACCGCCGTCGCACCCATCACATGTAGTAGTAGTCGACTCGTAGTGTCGTAGTCCGCTCCCACGTCTCGGCCGCCGCGCAGAACCCGTTCCCGTTCTCTGGATCTCAGCAGTGCAGTACAGAGTACTTCGTCCAGAGCAGAGGCTGATTGCTCTGCACTCATTCACAGCGCAAAGTGTAGCTACTCGGCACGGATGGCCCAATGCAGCGACGAATTCGCAGCTCTTTCCCGCGTTGGCATTTCGGCATTTCCGCATATCCAAGAATTCTCGTTTTCTTTGTTTTCCCTCTCTCACCGTCCATTTCACATGCAGCGGCCCGTTTCGACCCCGAACGCAGTCAGCCACCGTGGCTGCACAGAAAGCAAGCAGACAACGGCTGCTAGCAGGAAGGGGGAAACAGGGAAGGAAACAGGGCACAAGACACGAGAAGGCCCTACCAATGAGGCTGATGGGACTGTTCCTTGTTTATGACGTGTGCTAGGAATCCCAACATTGCCGCTTTACACCATGACACAGCCGTTCCTCGCAGACACAGGGCGGCAGGAGGTCGACATCTCCGCCAGATTCTGACGGATCTCGGTCGTTGAGCCCCATTGAGATCCAGCCAGGCAACATCTGACGTCACTTTCCCTCCGTTGAATGCTGGGACAGGCCGCTGTCCTTGGATATCGCAAAGCACGCTGATGCCGGTAGATTCTCAATGTCTCCGGCCTAGTCCAGACACTAGCAGTGACGACACTAGCAGGATAGTGGAATAAACAGCAAGATGGGCTTGCCAACTTCTGACCGAGCAGGCGGCGCTATACAGAGCATACTTTGAAGCATACACGGATGCGAAACACACGAGATGCTTAGTGTGTTCTGCCTAATCTCGTTGGGTTTGCCGCTTCCGGTCCTAGAAAGTCATGCCAGGAACAACCTGCGCGGTGTCGGCTTCTGGACTTAATGCCGAACTGCCTATCGGAAGTGAGAGACAGAGAGAACCCTCGTGGCTTTCGGCCAATTTTCACACTACAGTATCCAGAAGGTCCGGAGCTAAGCATGGTCTAGAATAGTGTTACGCATTCATTAAGGTCGATTCCCAGGATCCGGAGATCGCGGGCTCCTTCTAGGGGCGGTGATAGGCTACCTTGGGGATAGCTCACTCGGAATTCCCTATTTTGTGACTAGCTTTGCCCCTGGAGATGTTGGCAGTGATGTGATAGTAATCACAATCAAGAGCTAAACTAATCTAGATAGACATTAAAGCAAGGTCAAGCGGATTTCGCAGGAGGGCTGGGGAATGCATGTGGACGCAGCGCATTTCCCCGGCGTGTCTCATTAAGAGCAAGGCAGTTGAGTACCATGGCAAACACACGCCATAAGCTCCTTACCTTGTCAATAAACAAAATCGAGAGTAACGAGAAGGATGGTGTTGAGGCTCAACTTAGCTGTTGGTTAAGCGAGGTGCACCTGCCAACCAGCGAAAAAATTATTGCCCGTCAACGGACAACCCGATATCAAAAACATGTCAGGCTGTAGGCAGGCCCCAAGATCCCTTACATTACTATGTCGCCAAAAGCCTTGGGTTCAAGAGGGACGGGCACTTTCTGCTGCTTTTCCTCGAGGCTTTACGACCTCTCCCCTTACCCTTGATGAAGCCCTCCCCAAGCCAGTTTCCGTCTCGACCTCGACCCCTGCTCTCGACCCAGCCCTTGTTTCCACCCCGAGAGAGGAGAAAATTCTCATGCGAATGGGGGTTAAGCCAATTGGATCCCGTCGGCGGCGTGCTGCTCTCCAATCGTCTATGAATATCCCTTTCGAACAGCTCCCCTACCAATGCTTCCAAGAGGCCCGCAAGATCTTGCTCGCCGATCGGGAAGAGAAACTGAAGGAGATTGAGGTTGTGAGGGCGCGGATAGCGAGGCTAAGGGAGCAGGATGCGGCTATCAGTGGCGGAGAGAGGGAGAAGCAAACGAGGTTAAAGAGTATGACGGATCAATTGGAGAAGCTGAAGATTTTGGCGGATATCAATGACCCCGTTATCAAGAAACGGTATGAGGACGGTGTGGGTGAGTTTCAACACGTTCAGCTCTTTATCGCTCTTTCGAGACCCCATAGTGGTGTCTAGCTATGGCACGACAATGCCTGTTGCTAACATGGCATTCCAGGTGACATGAGTAAACCAATCTATCGATATCTCGCAAATAAGGAATGGCGCAAGTATCGACGTCCACCCCTAGTCCAACGCATAACCCAGATGTCCGTAATACCGGACATCTTACCTCACATCAATCCGGTAGTGGATATTCGTCTCGCTTTCGGCCGACACGCTATACAGCCCGGCGACTTTGTAGACTCCAGGGTGAGTGAGGTGTTGCCGAAACTCCGCGTGCAGGTGTTTGATAAGGGAGAACGACTTATCAGCCTCGCGGTCGTGGATCCTGATGTTCCAGATATTGAATCTGACGCGTTCAAATACCGCTGTCACTTCCTGGCGGCCAACATCAAGATCTCCCCGACGGAAACCTCGCTGCCGTTATCCAAGCTCTCTAGTGACGCACAGGTTCTCCTCCCTTGGCTACCACCGTTCGCACAGAAGGGAAGTCCGTACCACCGCTACTCGATATTCCTACTACAGCAATCGGACGGGGAAGAGCTTGACGTTGCAGCACTACGAGAGAAAGTGCAGAGGGATGGTTTCAATCTGCGGAGCTTCACGGATAAACATTTACTACGTCCAGTAGGCGTACACATGTTTAGGAGCATATGGGACGCGGGGACAGCGGGTGTGATGAAGAAGGCAGGAATTAAGGGTGCGGAGGTGGAATTCAAGCGGAAGAGGATTGAACCGTTGAAGAAACCGGTTCTACCTCTACCGCGAAAGAAGCCTGAGCCCCAGTGGAAGTTTAGATGAAGGAAAATCCCTATCGTACTCTCCCGAATGCTGGAGGTGACGGGAAAGACCATTCGGATACAGGGAGGGGACAAACTCCCCTGTCCCTCATTACGCAACGGCATCGCCCTTGTATGTACAATATCGTTTGTTTTTTTACAATCCGCATAGAATAAATGTAGCATAGGGGGCCCGAAACAACCGTCTCTAGAAATGCATTTACCATTGTGATGAGCGTGTCAAATATCCCCTCTCCATATATCAGAAATATTACCGTTTTGAAGACATAAACGCGAGGCAGCGTCCGAACCGGCGGCGTCTCAATCAGCACGTTCTTGAAGCGTATTCGCGATCCACTTTGGCCGAGGCCAGATCCTCCCAACGACCTTCCCCTTGATCAAAGCGAGCGGAATAGGGCCATAGACTCTTGAGTCTCGTGAATGCGGGAGATTATCACCGACCAGCCAGCAATGGCCTTCCGGGACCTATAAAAACCACCACATCAGCACACCACAACCTCCCCCAGCAGCAGCAGCACCACCACCACCACGACGGCACGCATTCTCTAGCCCACCTGCACAACGCCGCCCTCCGCCTCCACAAAATCGCCGCCCAGGCCCACAACGCGCTTCACCGCACCAACATCGACATCAGCGGGATGGCGAAAACTAACACAGTCGCCGACGCGCACGGCCCGGCCGCGCACGTGCAGTTTGCTGATCAGGATCCAGTCGTTGTGCGCCGACAGCGTCGGGAGCATGCTGGGCCCCGTCGTCGGTTTGAGACTGACCACATGCGTGAGGATGAGGTGCGTTAGGAAGAGGAGTTTGGTCGTGTGCAGGAGGACGGGGAGCGGTTTGAGGACGGGCCGGCCGGCGCTGGGGGGGGGCATCTCTTCGCCGCGGTGGTGGTGGTGGTGGTGTTGTTGTTGGTGGTGGTGAAGCTTATGTTGGGTTGTGCTTCCCCGAGATGTCACCAGAAAGGGTAAGTTCGTATGCGTTTGTTGTGCGGTCAAACTACAAGAAATACCACCCTCGAAAACTGCTTTATCTATTGTTTCTTCCGAATCGAAACAGAAGGTTATTATGGCTTTTATTTTTATTCTATGCATATGGTCTTTCTATCCCTCCAGGATGAGTTGCCCCCCCATCCCCCAAGGCTGCTCCTATGTATGCATTGTATGTGTGTACTGTAAGTACACACATGGTGGGGCTGGACGTCTGATAAAATTCCTCCTTTGGCTTTATAGAATCTCGCCCATTTTACCCCTCCAGACTTTTATCTACCCATGTGTTTTCACCTCTTCAATGTCTTCTGTTTCTCTGCATTTTCAACCAGTTTCTTCCCGCTCACAAACAATCCTTTACGCTTCCTCACGCTATCCATATACTTCTTGGCTATGTTCTCGCGATCTGCCAACTCTCCAAGATCCTCCAGATCCTCCTCCGTAAATGGCACCCAGAATGGGTTTTCGTCTAGCATCTCAAAGCCCTGGAAAATGAGTTGCGGACTCGCTGCCCCTGATGTGCGTTTGCGGATTTCGTCACTGAAACCAAAGGATTCAGCAACAGGTAGAAGAGAGAGAACCGAATAAAATGGTGTGCCCTCCTTGAGAGACTCGGAGAGGATGCGCCCACGACGACGTGTAATGACACCGTAGACCCGACCTAAAACTTCGGCTATACAACGCAAGAGTCAGTTCGACTTATGTATTGAGCTAATTAGGATGGGTAACTGGCGCACCTGAAGCCTGAATCTCACAGTTGTACATAGCCAGTAGTAACCTCGGACTCCAGTCCAAGAACCCCTGGCAGATTGACCCTCGAACGGTTTTGATGATTTCCCCTGTCAAACGACCTAACCTCTCCGATCTCGCTGTGCCTTCCTCTGTTGAAGGGACGTTCAGGGATACGTCTTCGAGAAAGACAGCTACACCTTGCATTGGCTCGTTACACAGGGGCCCCTGAGAGGTGGCTAGTTGGAAGGCATAGGAGATCTTGTCAGAGAAGTCGTAGGGGTTCAAGGACGCGGATTCAGAAGCGTTTGTATCCTGGAGACTACTCCTATTAGCTAGGGGGTATAGAAAGAGGAGTTCCCTAGGAGTATGCTCACAGGAGTTGGTCTTGAGTACTATCAATCAACACATTCGGGCCAGAGCGTCTTGGCCCAAATGCCACGATCTTTTCAATAATATTTGCCCAGATTTCTCGATCCCCTTTAGTTTCAGCGGCAAAAGCTTCCCGGAGCCTCAGCTTGAATTCTGCCGACGACAATGCCTCCCCCGTCCCTATTGTTCCGCTTCGTGGAGATGCCGTCCCGTCGCGTTTTTCACCTCGTTCTGAGTAATGTTCTTTTATGGTCGCCGCATTCCCTTCAAGGAACTCCGTCACGGCAGAGGGCAAAGGTCTTACTCTAATTCTTAATGTTGCCTGTTTAGACGTTGTAGCACTTATTACTGTCCCCCTTGGCAGATCTTTCTCCTTTGGTAGTGCCATTTCCGCTGCACTCACGATACTCTCACGATATGGCACGATGGGCTCGCCAGCTTGGATTTCACAGCGCGCAAACCGCTCCCGCAAATCTTTCAGACAGCGTTCCAGGTGCAGCTCCCCGGCAGTGACAATAACATGTTCGCCGCTTTCCAAAACCTCGTACTCAGCACATGGGTCGGCCTGCTCTAGCATGCGGAGCCCTGCTATCATCTTACTGAGGTCACTAGGGACTACAGGCTCAAGCGCAACTCGCACGATCGGTTGGGTGCCCATCGTGACTCCCGCAAGGTTTACGCCGCCGGTGAGTTGGCTACATAGGGTGCCAGATTTCAAGATGTGGCCTTCAAGCCCGGCGATCCCAAAGACAACACCAGCTGGAACAGAGGGTAGGGGCTCGAGAGAACGACCCATAAGGAGGTAGAGCGCTGTGATGGTGGCCTTTTTAGGCTCAGGATGGGCGCGAGGCGCTGCAGGAGAGAACTTAGGGGGCAGTACGTAGATAGAGTCGCCAATAGTAAGTGTGCCGGAGTAGAGTCGCGCGAATCCAATTAGGTGCTCAGGATCTGCTCTCTGTTCGCCATCCAGACCTACATCACCCTCCTGGAGTTCGCTCCCATTTAGGATGTGGATATTGCCCAAGCCATCAGCAATATCCTTGACTCCGGCCGTCGCTGCCTCTGCGATTGCTTGGGTCCTAGCAATCTCAGCTCTCTTTCGCCGTGCTATTTCCCGCGCTTCCTCTGCGCTCAAGCCCCCTGCTCGGCGTTTATTTTCTGGTAGTTCGCTTTCGGGTATGGCTACCATTTTGCTGACGTATGCCACAACAGGTTCCTCCTTATCCGTCTTAAACCCTACCATTGCATCTCGTACACGGGAGTCCACATAGCCAGCGCCAGGAGAGGACTCGATCATAGCGGGAAGCCGGGAAGCCTGTGCGGCTGGTGGGGATGGTAGGGATTCGATGACAGAAACGAGAAGAGCCGTAGAAAGGGGAAGCCAGGCAGCGAAAAGAGTAGTGAGGACGATGCGGGGGTCTTTTGAACGGAGGACGTGAGGTGGAAGGGCGATGTTTAATGATTTGGTAATCTTTTGGAGCAGCTCTGGATCACTGTGGTTTGAAAAATGAATTCGTTATGAGCTTGTGTTCTCGACCAGGATCATACAACCTCCGCCTGCTATAGAAACTTAAGGGAAAGGGGAATACTACGAACCCTTTACCCTTGCCCCCTCCAGTCGTTGCTTCATATACAGCCCATATATTCTCTAGTACTAGCTGGACAAACATCGGCTTGAGAGCCCTGCCTTTGAGGTGCTTTTGGCCCAAGACTCGCTTGGTCTTGGGGTCTAGATAGAACTCCCCCCATAGGGTTTTCTCCAAGGCAGCTCTCTTAATGCCCAGCTTTCTCTCATACAATGCCGCAAATTGCTTGACTGTGAAGGCCCAACCATCTATCGCACTGCTGAATATGACATTGTTCTTTTCCGGCGCAAAGTAGATATCTTCGTCATCCTTTTCCTCATATTCCCCAGTCGTGCTCGCAGTAGAGCCTTCGGGGCCATTTGTTGCATTATTTGACATTCCTGTTGCCTTTCCTTCAGTCCTCTCCTGATCCTTGGTCGCCGTAGCGGAGGCAAGGCTTTTCTCAATGCGCTCTCTCCATTTCATATCCTCTTCCATCCTCTCGCCCTGGAAAAAGCTCCCTACAACGGCATTGACTTGCTCTAGTAGCTTACACAAGTGTGTGTAAGCCTCTCCTGGGCTCATTTTTAATTCCGTTACTAGCCTGTCGATCTTATTGATGACCAGTAAAGGTTTCAGGTGTTCAATCCATGTCCGCCGTAAAACGGTTACTGTTTGGCTACATACGCCTTCCACTGCGTCGACCAGAACAACTGCACCATCGCACAACCGGGATGCGGTAGATACTTCAGAGCTAAAATCAATGTGGCCGGGCGAATCGATCAAATTGACAAGATATTCCTTCTGTAAGGAGGGCTCGTCGGGGCCTGAGCGACGGATCATGGAAAAGTAGAGAGAGATAGCAGAGGATTCCATGGTGATACCACGAAGCTGCTCATCCGGCCGCGAGTCGAGGTATCGAATCTTGCCGGCAAGTTTGGGAGAGATGATGCCATTGGTGGCGATGAGGGCATCAGAGAGGGAGGTTTTCCCATGATCCTGGGCGAGATAGGGCCGTAAGCAGCCATCTTTTACCCTGGTCGGTTCGTCCGAACGAAAAGCTGCATGGAGTTACACTCACAACGTGGGCAAGAATGCATATCTGCAGAAGATGGAGTAAGCACGTGCCAAGCTCAGCTTGAGGTTGGAGTGTGCAGCAAGATTCTCTCGAACAGCCTATGCCACCAACTCACGTTTCGAATGTCGTCCTGACTGCGCTGCAGGGCGATCAACTTCTCAGGACTGACAACTGGCATGGCGACGAATAGCCGATGTGGACGCAGGCATCAAACACCAAAGGCCTGATATCCAAGTGCCGCTCCAACACACGCAGGTGCCTAACTGAGTAAGATATATTGCGTACCCCGCGCGGAGAAAAGAAAGATAAAGCAGGCAGAAAAAGAAAAGTGTTGATGCGCCAAGGATAAGGATGGCAGCATGAAATATGAAATGCCTGGCCGAAAGACTCACCGGGTATTCGTGGAGGTTCAGGCGCACGACAGCGCCCGGACGAAACACGCGTAGGAGGTTGACCTGGCAGGCAGAGCGGTTGGCTGGAAACCGCTTGTGTCGTGCGAGCTAAATGGCGATCAGATGGCGGTGTTTCGCACTGGCGGATGCGGGTGTTGGACTGGGGCTGGGACACGATTCGCCGCCCAACGCACTGGAGCTCTGGAACAGGCAAGTTGGCGGGCCCTTGGCTCTTGGGCGTCTGGGGACAAATGAGCAATGAATTTAGGCGGACGAACCGAGGGTGATCATCGCACCGCTCCAACGGCTCATGGCCCATGGCCCAGCAGTAAATCTCCACTTCTTCTTCCTCCTCCTCCTCCTCCTCCGCTTTTATTGCACCGGCCGCCCTCCAACTCACAGCTGCACTCGACTCCAACTGCAGCTTCGCCCAGCTGCTCCCTTCTCAGCTCTTCACCCAGCTGCTGCTACTTCGACTCTGGCTGTGGAGCCGTACGCCCAGCACACCCAGCACCCCATTTGGCACCAGGCATCGCCAGTCAACAAACCGTGGGCCGGCCGGTCGTGTCAGCCCAGCCAACTCCTCCAGATCGCATCTGCTCACAGCGGCACTTCCGTCACGGTCGCAATGACAGAAGTGCTACCACTGCCCCCACAGGCCTCACCACAAACGCTGCCAAAGGCGCTCGCGTGGTCCGGCCGCGAGCTTCCAGCACCTCTCTCTACGGCTCTACCGCGTCCTTTTGCGAAGGGATGCCACTCTGGTAGGAACATCCACCTTGGCCTAGATACCTTCTCCCCCGTAAATCAGAACGGCAGTTTTGAGTTTGACCGGGTCTTGAAATGCGGAACAGTGCAGAAGCGCGCCCGCAAAACTAAGGTTCGTTACCTCACGCCTATCTGCTCGTGGACAGTGTCCATATTGATACCCGCTGACCGCCCTTTTCTGATGGCAGACATGGAAGCCCATCTATCTCGTGCTCCGACCAAACCTGCTCTCTATCTACAAAAATTCAGAAGAAACCAAGCTGCGACACCAGATCGATCTGTCAGAGCTCACAGCCGTCGCCTTTCTCAAAGATCGCAAACAAAAGCGCCTGCATATGTTCGGCCTCTTTTCGCCATCGAGAAACTACCATCTGCAAGCATCGTCCGAAAAAGAAGCCCATGAATGGACCGAGCTCATAAGGCACGAGGCCCGGATCGAAGAGGAGGAGGAGGAAATGTTTCTTGCTAGCCCGGGGGTGCAGCCTGGCGCTGATAAAAGTTTCTTTGAGAAGGGCATGGAGGAGCAGCGGCGATGGAAAGAGGAGAGGCTAGGCTCCAGCTCGCCCGAACCTACCGGTATTAGGGCCATTCCGAATACGCAAAGCCAAAGTTTAGATTACTCCGGGAACGAGCTGGGATCGTATTCCGACCTTTCTGACTCTGCGGCTGCCGGCGGTGTCCGTGGTTCGTCTTCACTATCACTCCCCCAACAAGAGACGCTACACCGATCGGATGGAACCCGGAACCTAAGCCAGGCCAGTGGGTTTGACATAAACCAGGAAGAAGAGCGTGTGGTATGGCACGGGTACCTCTTTAGTCTCTCCACAAAGGCAAAAGTCCGGCAGTGGAAGAAGGCCTGGGTGGTCCTCCGACCGAAGAACTTAGCATTTTACAAGAACGACGAAGTATGCCCCTAGATATCGTCCGCAAGAAAAGGAGAATAAATTCCGAGACTAACTGAGTCCTTCCCAAATACAGGAATACAGCGCGCAACTGATAATCCCCTTATCCAACATAATCAGCGCCGTCGAGATCGACCCGATATCCAAAAGCAAATCCCACTGCATGGAACTCATTGCCGAGGAAAAGCGGTACCGGTTCTGTGCGCCTGATGAGGAATCCCTCGACAAATGGCTTGGAGCCCTCAAGAGCCTTCTTGCAAAGAGAAAAGAAGCAGATCGGAAACGGGTAGTTGCCCAACAGGGAGTGGCTATTCCACTAGCGCCTCGTTGAAGAAAGCGTGTTTCCATGTACAAAAATTTCTTAAAATCATCATTCCACTGCCATCTTTAGCGAGCATTCCATCACCCCCTCACTTATTACCCCCTTGCCTCCAGGGAGGAAGGGGCCCCCGATACACACCACCAGACACCTCGAGGTGTTTTCTCCCCAAGTCTTGTTTCCCCCATCCGCCCTATAACGAAAACTGAACGGCCTTGATTCACCAACCTACTCTACATAGCTATATAACATACATAAATACCGGTCCACTGCGTCTATCCCTTTGCCTTTCCTCTTCCCGTTTCTGCGTTCTTTTTTTTTTTTTCCCCATTCCAATTCCAGTCAAGATAAAAAATTCCGTCGTGTATACTCCAAACCAGGCCGACACTGTACAAAAACAAAAAGCTCTACATATACGTTCCTCTCTCTCTCTCTCTCTCTCTCTCTCTCTTCAGAATACTCCCCCCCCTCTCCCTCTCCTCTCGTTCCCTAGCTACATATCACCCCCCTCCAAAAAAAAAAAAAAAGAAAAAACAGCTGTCCTCGCCCCGGGAAAAGAAAAGAAGAAAAAAAATGGGAAACACTCCCTATACCCACCTTCCTTCCTTCCTTCTCTCCTACTAGATGCCCCGAGGGGAAAACAGCCGAGGGGCGGGGGTTTTCATAAATAGATACACCAAGGAGTAGCATGACGAGACGGGGCAAGGAAAGACGGGTATCGATCAGGGAGGTAGAGAGCGAAACGAATTCCCCAAATCCGCCCAACGCGGACTTTTGTTTTTTTTATTTTATTGGAGGTTTTTTTTTTCTTTTTCTTTTCTTTCTTTTCCCCCTTCCCTTCTGTTTTTGAAAAAGACCACAAGAGCGCAAATGTGTATAAACATGTAATGTGTAAAAAAGGGTTTTATTTTTCCTCCTTTTGTTTGGATATGTATGTGAAGAAACCTCCGCCTTCCCGGTTAGTGTGTGTGTGGGGACGGGAAGGGGATATGGTATTAACTTATTAACCTAATAATAATAGTAAAGGCTGGGTCCTTTTCTGTTTGTTTTTCTGGGTGGATAATTGTGTGTGATCCTGGTCGCGAGGTTGGGGGTTGGAGGTTTTTTTTTCACACGGAGGATATTACGCGGCAACAATGGATAGGGGATGGGGGGAACCTCGGGTGGCCAATACATCGTAACATTTTAGTTTGCTTCGCGCAATGAATCTTCTGGTATGTACACGCATACAAAGGAACGATTTTTTGAGACCCTGGTAGAAACCCCGCTATTCACGAACAAAATTAGAAAGAATCCGCGGCTAGGCCTCTCTACACAAGATGTCTAGTTTTCCACCTAGACTAGACGCACGAAAACCAAAGGAGACGTCTGAAGGTATATGTAGTGATGGGGCCGTGAAGCCATGAATCTGGGGAAAGGAAAGGGGCCTTCCGGGCAGCAATACGGCAAAGGCAATAACAAACAAGAGCGAGAACAAATGGAGGCTAAACCGTCAGACGACAATCATACTATCATGTAGGGTCATTTGCGGAAAAAAGGAAACCATATCCTGGTCCAATGAATCTAGTTGGTGTCAAGTCAAGGGGACCTAGCGGTCGGAATGCGATAGGCGCAGATGTAAGGTGGGGGAAGAATACAGCAGCTAAAAATTAAACAATGGGTTAGAGTAATGGGGTTTCAGCGACTGAACGCAACTAGACTTTGGTAGCAGTCCCTCATTTCTATAGTTCTCAATTGTCAGCGCCTGAACGTGGTAGTCGGGGGGGAGAGTCGCGACGGATATGCCTTACTCTTGAGAACCTGCGCCTGTTCGGCAGCGTTTTGGCAAGCACATTGCAAAGATCCACCATCGCAGAGTTCCAGTATAACGCCTGCTCACGGTTAGCAAAAGTTCATTCGATTATTCGGCTGCTCCTAGTATTACTTACTGTAAGGCAATTCCTCCATATCACGATCTGGGACAACAACGGCTTTGAAGTTGGAAAGGTGGTACTGGCGGACTGGTTGGGAGCTCTAACGGTGGGTAAGTAGTCTGAACTTGTCTTGTGGGGCGAGGGGGCTTGTGGTACCTCGTTCGTTTGAGACTGGCTTAGGAAAATATTGCCTTGAGAGTCAAGCTTGAGACATCTACGCCTCCACAACTGAGGTAATTGGTATTAGCAACTTGCGCAGGATGATAAGGAGGGGTACTAACCAGAGTGTCTGGCAATTGCACATTGACCCAGCCCTCAAGAAGGCTGGATGGCTTCACTTCCTCAGGTACTGGCTCTGGCTCAAAAGTTGGCTCCTCCTTAAGGGTGGGGCTGATTGCGTGAGCAAAGCTCTTGCGCGACGACGACGAAAGAGACGACATTCGGCGAAGGAGACGGCTCTTTTTCGATTCCCTTTTGTCCTCTTTAGTTGTGCTGCCGCTAGCGGATGAGCCCCTCCTCTGCTGAGAAGACCTATTTTCGCTTCTGCCGCGACTGCTGGTCGACTTTTTACTCACCACAGAAGCGGGTCTGCTGAGGTCGGGGGAAGAGGGATTTGGTAGTGGTGACGGGGGGCTGGATGAAAGGACTGACGGGGTCCGTTCGAGTGTTGATGATTTTGGTCCCTCGCTCAAGGGAATGGATGAACCGCGTTGATGTTCGATAATGAGGGGGCTTTGGTGAAGCTCCGGTGGAGAACCCTCTTTAAAATCGGATCCTGACGAGGTATCGTCGCGGATAATCCTTGCAATAACAGAAATAGACTCAGGGCGGGATTTTTGCATGTCTTGAGGGGGCTTTTTTGCGGCATCATCTCGTCGCAACGACGGAAGTACCTGAGTCTGAATGGTGAGTGGTTCTGGGGATGGTGAAGGAGAGGGAGTAGTGACTGTCCTGCGTGGCCCGGTAGGCACGTTCGCCTTCGAATCTGAAACCAAAGTAGATAACCTTACGCTTGGCTTACGGGTGACTGGGAGTCCCGGAGAACCTGGAGTGGGTACAGTAGATACCGGCGGACTGGGAGGCGTACTGAGTTTGCCAGTACGCAATTCCAGTGCTTTGATTCTTTGCGATATGCCAGAAGAGACATTAACCTTTTTGGCTGAAACTGTCGGGGCGTGCCTAGATCGAACGCTGCTTAAAAACGAAGCTGAGACCGACCGTGCAGTCTCTATGACCGGTATTTCCGTTGCTGATATTAGGGGTTTGGGGGACGATTTCTGTGGTCGAATAGGATTGGAGACAGTACGAGATGTTGCCGGCGATTGACCACCTCGTCCCATACGATCATCGAGGGTGGGACTAGGTAAGGCAGGTGCGGCGGATGGAAAGATCGGCGTAATAGGTGATTTGGTCACTGGTGACTTCGTGACCGAGACCGGCTTAGCCTCTTGAACCGTGACTGTATTCAACTCATCCATAAACGAGTCATCTGAGAGGAAACAATCCTCGGAGTGGTCGGCATCCTGATCGGGGCGTATTGGCTCGATAAGCCCTTGCCGAAATCTCTTTTTATTAACTTCGTCTTCTAATGCCGAGTCATTCGCATATTCTGCAGTAGCTCCTGTTTCCTGTGCATGTGCGCCATAGCCTCTGCAAAGGCTGTCCTCTCCAAGATCCACAATCTCACATGCTCCCACAGGAGGCAGAGGTACAGCCTCGGGCTTCAAAAGGGCTAAGGAGGACAATTCACGTTTCGCGTGCGCTTCTGTTCCCTGCACTCTAGTATCTAGCCGAAATTTACTATCTGCGCTTGGTAGACTGGCGCTCATTGGTGAGCTAGGTATTGGTGTTGAGCTCGCTGGAGCGGAATCAGCACTATCTAGCGATTCCAAGGCACATTTCTCGACTGGGCTAGAGGTTGCCTGTATTTCCGACGACTGAGTATCTTTGGAGATCGACGAAACCTTAGTAGATTCTGACAGTTCATCTATTGAGCCGCGCGTAGAAGTAGACTCAATGGATGCTGACTCCGGACTTCCCCCAAGTTCAGATATCATACTGTCGGTCGTGAGTGCTGTCGTATCGCCAATCGGTGCGCTCCTATCTACCGCATCTAGCTGGCTATCGATACGAGATTGATCCACCTCGACCACTTCTTCCGAGGAAGAATTCGTAGCGACTGGGTCCTGCTGTGGTGTGCTCATTTGCTTCCTTCGTAGCTGTAAGGCCTTCATCAACTTCTGTTTTTCCGGGGTCATTGCCGATGCTTTTGGCGGTATCCTTGGGGCCACCGATAGGAATGGTGTCGTTGGACTTATCCCCGGACTGGTAGTCGGTCTAACAGGTGGACTTATAGGGGAAAGAGATGCACTGGTGTTAGTAGGTAGAGGCGGTGCCACCTCGGGGATAGGATTTGAATATTGTGACCGTGGTCGAGTCGAGTTCTTCCGTGGGATGCGGATGCCTGCAGGGAGCGTTGAAACGGGTCGTGGCTCATTTTGCCTTGCCGCTGACCCGGACGTATATAGCCGTCCGCTAGCATCCAACGAAGGTCTTGGTCCAAGTTTGACTTTAGGCTTTGAGATGTAAGAGTAGGTACTATACGGATCTCGTCTCGATGGCCCTGCCGAGCCAATTGATGTCCGGTGGTCCTCATTCAACCTTGCATGAGGACCATGAGGGGGGTCTGCCGCGGTTAAAGATATATTGTGACCATGCGAGGAGGATGGAAGGCTTTCGAGGCGGGACCGCTTGGCTGATTTCGGGGGAATACTTGGGATTGCTACCACATCCAGAGCGTCATGTTCCCCGGGGCCAATGGCACCAATTGGTTTTCCATCTTCCTTGACGACTGGCCCCGGTCCTGCAGAAGTTTGCAGTCTCTCCTCAACACCAGGGGCCGAAATGGGAGAGACGTCATTAGGTTGCGCAGGTAGGCCTTCCTCCGCATCTTCTGTTATCTCTACAAGCCTCCGTCGGCGAAGAGAGCTGTTGGACGACGACGTGGAGCCAGTTGCGGTGTGTAATGAACAGGCGGATGACAACGATGTGTCATTCAATTCTTTAAATAATGAGATTGGGAATACTGTGTCATGAGGCGAAAAGCGCTCAGTGATAGCTTGGAAGTGGACTGTTACTCGTGCTGTAGACGGGGCGTCAGCAAACATCGTAAGGCACGCAGACATAGAGTAGTATTCTAAATATGTCAAGGGAGAATGTCGCTGGCATATTACCTTGCACGAGTCGAGATGTCCCCTCTGGGACGTATTTGATGAGGATGCTCCTCCTACGATATCGGATGAACCCGTAGAGCGGAGAATCGTCCGCGTATTGCGAAATCGTGCCTCTAATTTCGACGACACCGCCGCTCCCACGGCCAAGTAGATCCACCTCATCTCTCGACACATATTTCAGGAGGAACCTTATGGGGAAGACTGTCAGCACTGGAAACGCAGCAGAAAGCAAACTCAACAGTTGGTGGATGAAGGCGCGATAACAGCAGGTAACCACTCACCATCCTCCTGGCTCGCCCACAGCCGCCTCATATGCCTCGATCACGGCTGCATTGTCGAGTCCATTGAGAGACATTGCGTCCCGCCAACCGATCGACAGTCGGATCCGGTGCGAAAGGTGCTGAAGTCCACAATTGCCTGACGGCGAGAATCTGATCCGTTTGGGGGTGCCAAGCCCAAGCCCTCGACCGAGTATGCAGTCAGGGGTAGTCTATCGCGAGCGAGACGCCGAACTATGTATTGCACCAAAGACGCGACGGCTCTCACAGTCTTCACTTGGCCCTGCGCAACGCGATGGAGAGCTGGTCATCTCACAGGACCCGGGAACTGGAGATTGGGCCGTGACACGGAGGTTTGGCGGGCAAACGTGGAGATGGGCTCGGACGGGGCAAGGATGCAGCAGACTGGGATGGGGATAGGAGAGAGAGATATCGACTTGGGACGTTAGAGAGCCACTATGTGAGGTGCAAGTGCAAGTACTGGCAGCCGAGAAGTCTAGAACGCTGCCTACGGGGTATCTTGTACTGTAGGTAATTGTACAGAATGTACATACATATAGTATTCACTCTACGGAGCATTTTCAACCCATCCTCTGCGCGGTAGACGAAGCAGCGTAGCGCTGTCCACGCCGTCCATCGCCGCCCATCGCCGCCCCATCGCCATCGCCCATCGCCCATCGCCCATCGCCATCGCCCCCATCATCCGCGCGCTCGCCAACGATTCTATTCACCGGCCAGTAAACCCACCAACCTCGCTGTGAAGCCCCCAACTGTCTGCAGGGAGCAAGCCCCCGCCCGTTGCACGTCAACAGGTGCAGTTACCCGTGCAATGCATGCCCATGCCATGCATGCAGGGACCGAAGGAGAGGGGGCGCAAGAGGCACGAACCCCGCGTCCTGGCCGATAATGCGTTACCCAGAGCCAGCAACCTCAGGCATTGTGCACGCCAGTTGCGGGAAATTGGGCCGTTATCATGAGGTACGGGGTACGGGTGCGCCTCCAGATAAACAGTGGGCCACTGCCACCATGCTGTGTATGTACACCGGTCGCCGTAGACCATCGAGATCTCCCCGACGCGAAATGAAAATGTCCCGCATTTGGCCCTTCCCACATCCATACACGGTTTTGCTCTGCAGAGGTGTCGACGCCAGTTCGCTGCGTAGAAAATTCCGGAGCTCGAAATTTGGCGGACACAACGGCGACCCCTGCGGCCACCGCGGCTCGTGCTGTTCGTGTGGCCGTCTGGCAGCGCGCAGCACATACTAGGATACAGCTAAGATGAGAGATGGCAAGACAGTCAGCAGGGAGGCTTGCTTAGGTGTAGCCGGTGCCAGAACTTCGGATTTCAGGCTTGCGGTTGCGCTCGTGTTACTCAAGTCGAAGCCCCCAGCAGTTGCACTCCGAGGTGGCGGACTCAGTTCCATTTCACCTTCTAAGGGCTCAGCTAATCGGCACGTAGACTACATCGCCAGCCTAAGACGGCATATCAGGCAAGGGAGCCAAGCAGACTCGGCAACAAGCAGACATCTCCACCTCGACTCTCCTCAATTTTGGAAGGGACAATACGACGCGCTGAATGCCAGCGAAATGGAGTTGAGGAAAAAGGTGTTTGTGCTGGAGAAGCAGCTGCTGGCAGAGCGGGCCACCAGGGCCCTCAGCGCGAGCGTCTGCCACCCTCACCAGAGGCAAAGGGATAGCGGTGCAGAGGCCACGAGCCACGTAGAGCAGGTGTTGCAAAACAATCCAAGCCCACGGGCCCAACCAGGTATGGGGGAAATGGATGACTTTGGCACAGCATTTAACGCATCCAGCCCAGCTACAGACAGTATGCTACAAACTCTCCCTACTATTTCCCGATATGAACCTCCGCCTAACGTTTCCACAAGTGGTGCCGCTCATATGTCAAATAAGCCATCTACGCAGGTTGATGGGCTCAAGTAGCTATAACATCTCGGAATTGTCGGCAACCCTAATGTGTGTGTCCTCATCCGCGGCAGGGGTTTTGTCCTCCATCTGCGCCATCACCCGGGAGAGGAAAGACATTGCGACCTCGTGTCGAACTCGTGGTGCGAACCGCGGCAGTCTTTTTTCCCAGGAGATAGAAGATCGCGAGGTTGGGGATATCTTTAAGGGAATTTTTAAGATTTTTAATTATCTTCTAAAGGGCCTAAATATCATTTCCAGCTCCGACACGAGCGCCTCTCAAGGGAGAGTTATCTATAGCTTTGTCAGGCTTTTTGTCACTATCATGGATTGTCTCAGTATCGGGTCGACGTTTGAAGCCCCCGCGAAAAAGGGGCCCTCAAGATCAGCCCCCAAGAAAGTTAGGGGCCAAAATGCTGCTGATAAAACCCGCGACCCCGCCACCCTACGTGCAGGAGATATCCACATGCGATTATCGCAACTTCTAATAAACATGATAGCCGTTTTAGACCAGACTCAGAAAGGCCATGCAGAGCTATACGAAGGTTTCCAATTCGCGCTTTTTACACGAATCGGCCAACGGCTCTCATTTTTCGTTTTTGGTGAAGAATTACCTAGCCCACTAGATGAGCTACGAAGGGACGGTTTAGAGGGCGGAAACCCCCCAGGGGGGCATGACGCAGCGTCTAGGCAGCTAGAGGCCTGGTGCCTCATCTGGCTACTAGAACACGTCATGGTGGACCTCCACGACAGCAACCCGGCGTGCAAGCCCCCAGGACGAGCTACCGACGCTTCTAGAGATGCTCAATCGCTTCTCCGCGAATCAAAAGCCCGGATCCGGTCGACATTGCTCAAAGGAGTCTTTGGTGAAGACGCAGAAGAGTTCGACGGACTGCAATTGCCAACTCTCCCCAGCGGAAGCCGCTGTGGGTCAGACGGTATCCAGGAGGAAATTAACGCCCGCCTCTGCACCCCGGAGTTGTTTGTCCGAGAGGTCTGGAGACTAGTCGGGTGGCAGACTCTAGCTGGAGATGATTTGCTTTGAGCGGTACATACAGCTACCATGCATCTTAGCTGGAGAAGTCCATGTAATTTTTTCTGGAAAAAAGAGCCTATATAAATCCTCGATCTCTATCCCAGGCGGCGAGAACTATCAATGTTGTTAATGAGGAGAATTCACTAATGTATATATATATATATATATATGTGCACAGTGGCAAGGAAAGCGTCTAAAACGCTAAAAACTAAAAAGAAGCGACACTAAAGAGCAAACTAACCCGCTATTTAGTAGGCCAGTTTCGGATCCCATTTTACATTGATTACTTGCAGTGATTTTTGACGATGGGACGGTTATTCGAATACAGATAAGCACACTTTTATCGCATCCCGCCAAAGCCCCCTTCCGAGAGGTGGAGCCTCAACATAACTCATGGATACCTTCTACTAATATTGACTAGGTGAACAAACGATAGGACTCTTATACATATTAGCAGTCAGATTACACCTAAGCAAGTAGATAAGAGAAAAAAAAAAGAAAAAAAACAAAAACACACACAACACCCCGCTAACCCATATTCCAATCCGCAGAAGCTCGGTCATAATGTCTTCTCTAGCCCCAAATCGTTAATAACCATATAGCGGCTCAGCGTAATCCACCCCCATCGGAACCACCGCATCTGACTCTTGTGGGCCTTGGCCATTGCACCCTGCGCGGTTGTGTAACCGGCAGGTGAGCTCACGAACAGTAGTGGCGCGGGGGGGTCTTTCTTCAAGTCCCTGTGTCGAGTTAGGGTCTGTAGGACAGTGAATACCGCGTCAAGGATTGAAGAATATTTCCTAGGTAGCGAGGTTGACCTGAGCGTGTAGAGAGTGACGGGGCAGCGGTAGCCGAGGTGGAATTTCATGATGCTGGAGAGGAAGTAGCGGGCCCCGTGGTAAAGGGCTATGTGGTTTGGGTGGGAGGAGATGCCGTATTGGTCGAAGGTGATGAGGATGTCGATGGTGGCCTCGGGGGCTTGGTCGGGAGATGGGCTGTTTATCTTGGGTGCGAATGCGTGGGCAAGGAGGCTCGAGATAAGCTTGGGGTCCCAAGATGCTGTCTGGCTATCTGGTAGCTCCCTAAACAAGTGAACTGCTTAGCATTGGCCACGGAGAGATGGTAATCAATGCCCCTATACTTATTCTCCACCACAAAAACGTCATCGTCGCTCCGTAGCCCTAGTAATCGACCACTCTTCACGAGCTCCTTTTTCCTCGTCTCGCCCAATCCATGAGCGTCTCCTGAGAACGCGAAGAAAAAAAAAAAAAAGAGTCAGAAGCGCCTCCGATACCACTACACAGCAGTAGACATACCACTCGACATACAGAGGATCTTGACGTGATTCCCCAGCAGCGGATCAGTCAGCGCCAGGACGGTGGGCGCAAAAAACATGGCCTCGTCATCGGGGTGTGCAATCAGGAGACAAATGCGCTTGTTCCGCAGCTTAGGGAATAAACTGCGCTGGGCAAGCAGAGTGTAGAACCAGCAAAGGCCAATGGCGAGGGGAACTGCAAGGGCCGTCACCCATTGCATCTTGACCGCGCCGGTATGCGCAATAGCGATGTGGTGCAGACGGGCGTCTTGCAAGGTGGCCTCGCGGACGGAGGAGACGCTACAAAGTGCTCTCTGTACATACGGAGTACATAAGTGGGCGTATAACCCGCCGC
Source organism: Geoglossum cookeanum (assembly GCA_021527025.2). Lineage (NCBI taxonomy): Eukaryota > Fungi > Ascomycota > Geoglossomycetes > Geoglossales > Geoglossaceae > Geoglossum > Geoglossum cookeanum. The sequence goes on from JAJDFF020000019.1 coordinate 29,623, forward strand.
CAAAAACAAGTCTAGTGTCTCCTCTAGTGCACTGTCCCTGGCTGCTGTGGCTGACGCCCAGAGCAACTTCAGTCGGGTGCCGGAGCTGCAACAATCCTACGACATACGTGCTATTCTCGATGAGCTTAGTGAGGCCTGAAGCACCGAGTACTACTATAACTACTGGTGTATGTATTGCACGTCACTTGCTTCGTATGTGATGGAGTATCCGCCTGCACCGTTTCGGCAGCCCTCTCTCCCTTTTCCACCACCACATCACCTGTTTGATGAGTAAGCTGGCAGCCGCGCTTCCATCAACAATGCCAACCACATACTCCTGATCCGCCATCCCCTATACAACTCTCTCTCTCTCTCTCCCTCTCTCTCTGCAAATGGACAGCGACGATGACGGGAAGCCGCCCCAAAGCCGCCGAGAGCGCCGCAAGCAATCCAAATACTTCGAGTTAAAACAGCCCGACCGTAGCGGCCCAAAGGGAAAGACGCTCCTAGAGATCGCCGAAGAAAGGGAGAAGAACCTCTTCCAGCTTGCCGATGAGAGACGCGCTGAGCTAGCCCGGACCACAGCCCCACCTGGCGCTGCGGACCTCGATGAGCCAATCGGCCGATTCGGCGAGGCGGTGGTGTACACAATAAGCATGGCAATGCTGCACTTTACGCTGGACGTTCTGGTGTACAACCAGTACGGAGAGAAGATAAACTGGGAGGCCATTTTCAGCAGGACAGCCCAGTCGATTCCAGGTCCGCTACCCCAAAAACCTTTTTTTCTTCTTTTTTTCCAGCTTGCTGTTATATGTTTCCCCCCCCCCCCCCACCCCCCGGTTTTGATGTGGACGAAGAGTGGGACTTGCTGATGCTGACTTTATTATTTATAGTAATCCTTGCTTTGGTGTATGCTCTACACCGCCAGGCCGATCGGGTACTCACACAGGCATTCTTCTTTGCTCTATCTACGCTCTCTGGCTGTTACCTTATCCACGCAACCAACGCATGGGCCTATCTTGCGGTTATGAAACGGGCGTCCCCGTTGGGAACTCTGTGGGTCTGGAGTGTGATCGAGCTACGGCCATCACTTGCCCTGCTCAGCTTGTGTTTGGCCGGTGCATTCCTCCGGTGGGGCAACTACTCGGTCTTTTAGGGTCACTGCAAACTTGATTTGTACTGTACATTGACAATGGTGTGTATGTATCAAACCTCTGCGCCCCAATACGCAAGAAAAGTACACCAGGCGCTCGCCTGGCAAGCGCTAATAACAACAGAGAAAATCTTGCCCATTGCCATGCAATTCCGGACCGACGACCGCGAAACTCCAGACCCCATAAGCCCTCATTTGTGTGATTACCGGAAAGACAATGGCAGCTGGGCCTTGTCCTGTAGCTTTTGCCGACCTAATAAGTAAATGCCGGAAAGGGGCCGCTGGAATCAACGACACCCCGTCTAAGTATTGGCAGTCATATCGAACCAAATCAGTTGTCATACAACCCCTCCAGGTCGCTGTTGGTGAGGTCATAATCGCGGATTTGCGAATATGTCGGAGGGGACTCGGGAACATCGCCATACATTGGTGGTTGTTCTTCGTCCCATGAGATTCCGAGCCCGCTTCGTTCAGTGACGATACTCTTAAACTGCATGCGAAGAACACGAGCGGCGCCTGTTGGTGTCACGACACGACTGCTTTTGTTTGGGCAGTGCTCCTCCGCAACAATCAGTTCGACAATTAGATTGTGGGCAATCGATAGACCGCATGGAGAGTCGACATCGCATGAGAGATTGGACTGTGGCCGAATTGTAATCTGAAAATCCATCTCAATTTTGCCACCGCCTTGCCCAAAATCTGTTTTCCACCCACTCTTCATCTCATTGCCTCCAATAGTGTGGATATCTTCGTGGAGTACTCCTTTTCCTTCACCTCCCAACTTTGCGCTATGACGCGGGCAAGCTGGCGAGATCATTGCAGAGTGTTCCTCAATCCGCCAATTGACCTTCCGAAGTTTCCACCTTGTCTGCTTCTGCATCTGCATAAGCCCCTCTAGGCGGAATTGGATGGGAAACTCGCCAATCGGATGGAGTACTGAGGGTAAAACGATGCTGGCAGTTAGGGCAGTCGGTGGGAATATCCTGACGGACGTTCTCTCGGGGCCTGGGTGGAGTGCCCGCTGTATCTTGATGGGATGTTCGTACTTGATTTCGTCGCCCGTCAAGGTCGTCGCAGTCGCTGCGAGGTAATACTCGACAGAGCCGAGGCTTGAGTGAGTTGTCGCGGGAAGGTGTCCTTGAAGAAGATAGCTGAAGGGATAATCGTGTGTTCCATTCCTCAACAGTGCTCCATCTGTCCAGAAGTTCCACACGTTCAACTCGTTGGTCTTGCTGGCACAGCCTAGGCAGTGTGAAGACACAGGCTTCTTGGTGCTGACCTTGGCTAGTAAAGCCATTCTTACGCCATCAATTTGGACGTACGCCTCGGCGACCACGAGCTTCAAACGCCCCGAGAGCAGAGCGCCACTAGAGTTGCTCGCGTTCCCGTGAAGAACGAGCGGTGGCGACTCAATATCCAGTTCGACTCTCGTTTGTGATCTCCTGCCACCACTTTTGGCCCCCGAACTCTTGCCGGAGGTGCTTGGGCGCTTTTGCTCGTAGTGCAATCGGTCGAACGACGAGCGTCCTGAATTCCTGACCTCGCCTGTCGCAGAATCGATAGAGGAGGCCGAGGAGCGGCCGCTCAAAGACGCCAGCGAAAGCTTGCCGGGCATTGTGGTTATTGTAGCTACTCGAGGGGGTTGAGAGAAAAGTGTTTGTGGAGCTTGGAAGATGACGAGAGCCGAATACAAGACCTGGCCCCCAAGAATCAGGGGAAGGTGAATCGTTTCGTGATGCGCAGAGCAACTATGAGAACCTCTGGCGCAGCGCCATTGCAGTCCAGAACATTGTCCGTGAATAGTCCCCAATTGTCGAGAAATTTGAAACCCGAGAGAACTACGATCGGCCGGAAGACAGCCGAACAGAGCAGCAGTTATGACAGCAGTTATGATACAAGCTTTGCCTCGTTGCTTTTTACCGTCGTGTGTTTTTACTTTTCCCACTACGCATCTGGAAATGGGCGACCCGCATCAGCCTTTATGTCTGGGGCGGTTGCGCCCCATGAAGCGCATGCAGCGTTGCGTAGAGTTGACTACACGCTGTTATGCGAAGACAATTCACGGGCAGCATGCGTAGGGCGGCATCGAGCCTGAACTCGAGCGGCTTTGTACGTAATGGCATTGTACTCATACAACGGCCGCAGTAGTCGCTCGGGGGTTTGCGGTGTTTTGTCGTTTTGTCGCCCATGCCACGGGCACGCTGGGGGCGAGCCATCACCCCGTCAGTACCTGCGCCAAGTGCTACGCAGAGCAATGTACTCAGTACTCCGTACCCAACTCGCTGCTGCTCTAAAGGGCCCGGACCGACAGAAAACGCTGGTAAAATGTGACCTTCAAGGACGATTCGTCCACGCAGAGGCTGACCACGCCGCATACGTGGTAGGGCTTTGGAGGAAGCTGAAAGATTTTGTCGTCACCGCCCATCACGCGCCAGCTCAGCTCTGGGCAGCTCTGCGTAGCTCCGGTTTATCCCCAGTTGAGAGCACCGGTGCTGCAAAAGAAATCTCAATGGGGCGAACCCTAGTCCTGGCCAAGCGGGAAGCAAGGTGAGGAAGGGGGAAACTAAGAGAAGAACATGAGATTGAGGCAAGTTGGCAGCAGCAGGAAAATCAGGCGATCAAGCTTGCTGACTACTGCCTCCGGCGTGTGGAGGAGGCTGGCTCCATGTGCGCCCTGCGTCCTATGAAAGCCCCATGTTCTCGCACTTTATTGGTTGTCTCGGACTGCATCGCGACTCGTCGCAAGTGGCATATTGCAAAATGCGGGGGAGGCTGGGGGGCGGGGGGCTTTGTGCAGCCGTCAAGATCTCCCCAGATGGTTCTGGGCCAGCTACAAGAGCAGAGCAACATCTGCGCGAAGACACTGCGAAAGACACTGCGAAGACCCCGCGGAGACACTCGACACCATCGCCGTGCCAGCCGGAGGGAAATGACCTTCTTCGAGCGAGGAGTCGCCACCAACAGTCCCTTCTGCACCCTTCTGCACCGAATAGCATGGGTCCGTTACGTAACAGAGAGTCAGGTACGCGAACACGAGATCCCCATTTCTTCTCCAGCGAGCAATCAGCACGTCACGTTCGTCTTGGCTGAATGGCAGCCCTTCGGTGACGTACGGAGGGGATTCGGCGTGCGCGACGGGAGCGCGTTTACTGGCTCCCTGCATTCGGATCGAGTAACCAGAATCGGTCTCTCAAGCACTCGCTCTTCAGTCTCACTCAGGCAGGCTTCGATCTTTATTTTGATCGGCTGTCAAAGCAGCACCATGTCACCCGGCACAAATCTCGGAACGGCAAACCGAACACCCCAATTACATACATGTAGAGGGATAAATAATTTCCCTCTTGGCATGTGATGAGCCTGAGTCAACACAACAGCCTCCAACAGCCTTCAACAGCTCCCCGTCTCAGAGCGCCAGTTCAAGCACACGAATCGCGTTGCAGCCTAGCACATTGTCTGCGGCCTCCCGATTCTCACCAAAGGTATCTTTAACAGCTTGGTAGTTCGTCTGTACGCTCGGCCAGTCGATATCTGTCGCTTCTAGCGGCGGGAAGAATGGGTGATCGGTCCCTGCGACGAGTGATTATCAGGCTCCGCCAGATCCCTTGAGAAACTCGCTCGAGACCCACCGAACATGATTCTATCTGAACCCGAGGCCTCCACTGCGGCCTTCAGCCCAACCTGTGAGTAGATCACTGCGTCCAGATAAATATTGTTTCTCAGAATATCCCAAATTCTCCTCCGACCGCTGTGCTTCGGTTCACTTGACAGGTGGTTGTCATGGTCAATACAGCTCTCAATTCTTCCGGCTAGAAAAGGCAATGTACCCCCACTGTGTGCAAGCAGAACACTCAGCGTCCGGAAACGATCCCAGACACCGGAAAGTAGCATCCTTGTTACCGCAATGGTTGTCTCGAGTGGGAACCCAAGGGCAAGGGGCAGCACATGCCCGTATTCCGACGCTCTTGGACCGAACGTTTCCTTTGTCAAACCATAGTGCGGATGTAAGAAGATAGTTAATTGATGCTCCTGCAGGATCTCATATATGGGGTCTAAACTTAGGTCGTCTAAACCCTGACCAAGCCCACTCGTGCCCATTATCACACCCCTTATATACTTCAGTTTCGATAGACGTGCAACCTCTTTAAGGATGACTTCCCTGCTTGCCGATAGTGGTAGCGTTCCGAACGCGAAGAGACGTCCAGGGTACTGACCGCAGAGCTCGTTGATTTCATCGTTGACTCGCTGCGCAATTGGTCCGGCATCACTTGCAGGGAGAAAATCCAGCCAGGGATTTGCCAACGAGATAACCGAGATATCTATGTGATGCCTATTCATAAACTCGATTTTCTTTGAAATATCGTAGTATTCAGGGCCAATTGGTCGGCCACGAGATGTTGAGGGCGTTGAAGGGGAGTCTTCGCCAGGCAGGATGATGAGGCGCGAAGAGGGGTCTGGGGGGAAGCTTCGTATGTAAGGAACCGCGGTCCGCGAGCGCAGGAGATCCATGAAGGATGGGGGGTAGACATGGGTATGGATGTCAACGACGTGCATTGTTGGCGGAGAGCAGGTTGGTGCGTGAACGGGGTCTCTGCTTCTTGAAGGCCGGGCCTAAGAACTACACCAACTTGCTGCTATCTGCACTTCCCCACCCAGGTGACGCCGCTTTAGCTCGGTGAGCTGGGTGATTCACCAACACCTAATTTTTTTTTTTTTTAAACACCCCCGAGTCAGCGCCTTTAACGGATTCCCAACTGGCTTAGGCTTCGACCTAGCGGATCTAAAAAAAAAAATGGAGAGAGCGGTGGAGATTCCCAAGGATATTTCTACAGCTAACTCTAAATAGAAGTATTATTATGCTGCTCTAACCTCTATGATAATGATGGTACACCCGACATCTATTGTTCTACTCCTTCACTTCCTATAACCCCCCCAACCCCCCCAACCCCTGACTAACTAGTATTACGAGTTAATACGATGTTAGGGATAATTGCCTGCGTACTATGGGTGGTTTCTTGGGCTTTTTTTTTTTTTTTGTGCTTTGTATATATCTCTTGCCGGCTTGGGCTGGTTGCATTTTGTATTGTATTTGTATTGGCTGAGGGTATATAGGGTCAGGCGCATTATTTGGCTAATGAGTTTCTTTGTTCTCGAGATATAGGTAGGAAGGTAAGTAGGTAAGGAAGTTAGGGGATAGTGTGTGAAATATACTCATAGAGACCTGCGTCGTGTTTTGGCTTTGGGAACTCGGGGAGAAAAAAAAACTCTTTGCCTCGCTAGCTTTAGAAGTGCTAGCGACCAGTTTTTTTTCTACGATAACCGGAACCCAGACTCATTGCTTGCTGTTATATATCCAGAAACATCATGTTACCGCTCTGTATAGTGACTTGCAGTGAAACTGTGCCGCTCACAAAGCGTGTCGAGGGTTGGCTCCGGTGCAGCTGTTCCATCACCTGGGGTCTAGCGTGTTCCATAACCCGCAGCCGGAGCCATTGTCTCTAAACAGAGTTTGAGCAAGGCTGAGAAATGCTCAACCACATTCCTAGCCCTATACCGCTCAGACAGACGACCAGGTCGAGTGGTCCTATTGGAGCTTTGAGCCAGCTTCCATGCCAGACACATAGAGGCGTGCTGCCGTTGCGTCATTTACGCCAGCTTGCAGCATGAGATGGTTCTGTAAAAGCTATTAGTCCAAAGTACAGAGAATCGTAGGACCTGCCTGAGCCAGAGGATAAACTCTCAACTATTATTTTCAGCAAAATAGATGCAAGGATTGGTGAAGTCGTGGCCTAAGGCAAATGCGGGTGAGGGATCAACGGAGCTCACCTATGCTCACCCAAAACTCACCCAGCTCGCGCGAGCACAGGGCGGCGTTGCTCACACCAGATTAGGGTGAGGTTGACATTATTATAACCTTGGCGCGTAGGCCATTCAATGTAGAAGTAGTGTGCTAAGTACTTAGTTCCCTGATAAGAACAACAACCCGTCATCGCGGCTTCAAGCCCCAGCAGGAAGCGCTCAAGAGGTAACATGGCTCCTCAAACGGCCAATGCTGCAGTCTCCGAAGATTCACTCTTTATTCCTGTGAGGATAGCCCCTCCAAACGTCTTAGGGTGGAGGGGCTAAGAATGCCTTTGAAAGCTTATCGACTTCTCGCCCTTCCTCCACGGAAGCGGCGACGACAAGCTCTCTGTAGCAAAGTCTATGACTGACGGGTTCAAAGACGCCGGTTTCGTGTATATCAAGAACCACGGTGTCCCACAAGAGATAATAGACCGAGTCTTCTCTGAATCTGCCAAGTTCTTCGCACTCCCACAGGAGCAGAAGGACAGTATCTCGTGGACAACGCCGGAGTCTAATCGCGGTTATACCGGGCACGGCCGCGAGAAGGTGACAAATTTGGGCGACAAATCGGCGGTTGGCGAGTTGCGAGAAGCAAGTCCAGACCTTAAAGAGTCAATAGAAATCGGAAGAGAAAACGAGCCTGGATTTCCAAATCGTTGGCCAGATGGGTTGGGTAAGGAGGGTGGGGCGTTCAAGGAGGTGATGCAGGAGTTCTTCGAGATTTGCAAGAACTTGCATGTAGTGGTAATGCGGAGCATAGGGCTGGGGATGGGACTCGAGGAAGTTTTTTTCGACCAGTATACGGATGGCGGTGACAACACTCTTAGGCTTCTACATTATCCAAGTGTACACAAGGACGTCTTCCTGAACAAGGATCAGGTTAGAGCGGGCGATCACTCTGACTATGGTATGAACTTTTAGGTGGTTTCGTTATTAGAACTGACGGTCATGGGCAGGTTCTATCACGTTTCTGTTCCAAGACCAATGCGGCGGGCTTCAAGTCCTCAGCCCCAAAGGGACATTCGTCAATGCAACGCCTATCCCCGGAACTATCGTGGTCAATGCAGGAGACCTTCTCGCTCGATGGTCGAACGATATCATCCGTTCCACGAGACACCGCGTAGTGGAGCCAACGACGCCTTCGGAGTCGGGCGTCTATTCGCCACGGTACTCGGTCGCATACTTCTGCAATCCGAACTTTGAGAAGTTCATCGATGCGCTGCCGGGGACGTTCGGGGAGGAAGGAAAGAAGTACCCTAGCGTCAATAGCAGGGAATACCTCGTCCAGAGACTGTCTTTGACGTATTGAAGAAACTGGGGATCTTTGCTAGTTCATAGGCGAGTCTCTGCGCCAGCAGAGCCCCAAACTGCCAAGTTCTCTCCTGAATGCTAGCCCTCTAAGTACTAGATTTTGATATTCGAGAGATTGGTGGAATATAATGTGCTGTGCGAATCATGAGGGGTCCTTAACCTAGCGGCATATCGTAGCATGTTCACTGTAGGCTATCTCCTGGGTTACGGCTAGGAATGAAAAGGCGCACGGGAGGGAACCCCCACACAGAGAACAAGTCTCCCATGGATTCATACTCAACGATATTCCTATAATACACTCAGCACGGTACTAGCTACTAGCGACCGGTCGTGCCCCTGATGGGGTTTCCATCACTACCCAGCGGGCGCCTGAAGTATGTGGCCGTCTTAGCGTGACCGCGCCCCCAGTTGTCCCGTAGGAGACCTTCCGCTGTGGTAGGAAATCTCTCCATTCTCGTATAATATTGGGAACTGCCTCTCTCTCCCATCCGAGATTTTTCCCGGCCAAACCTAATCCTTTAATTAGGAGGCGTACCCATCTTTCGATCACAAGTCTTTGGTGGCGGGTTTCGATCCCAGCCAGATGCACTCTCCTCCAAAGCGTCCCGATTCCCGACCCAGATGTGGCTGCTCCAGCCCAGAGAGATTTTGCGAGAAGATGACGTCTCTTTTCGACCCTATAGCGCTTAGCGGACAGTTGATAGGAAGCTAACCCCTTTCTCATCACTTCCTGAGCCTGCCCCAGAGATTGCCGGAGCATGAGGCTCTTGATATACCTATTGTACACGGCCATCGTCGGTCTAATGCTGTAGGGATCCGCCGTCATAGTGATCCAAAGACTTTCAACGCTACTCAATGGTAATTTACCAGTAAGTGCGCCATTTTCATCCTCCCTACCTTTCCCGAAACGGGGAACAGATAGGACAAAAGTCCACTCCATTAAGTGTGCCCACACCCGATGCGATATAGGAACCGAGTACTGACGGGAAACGTAATCAACGATTCGAAGAGCGGTTGGGATATCGTTGTTAGAACCGAAAGTGTGGGCAATAGTGAAGAGAAGAAAAGTGTTCGGGAAGAGAGGTGAATCCCTGCGATAGCTCTTGACGGGATGGGGAGGCTCCTCATCCGTCAGTAGGACATCGACATCCACGCCCCACACTCTAATTAGGACTGACTTCACACCAGTAACGTCGCCTTCCCTTCCCAGCGCAATCATAATATAGCAAAAGGTCCTCAAATCACCTTTGCCCAAACCTCTTAGAATCATGTCGTCAAACAATTGCACAACTTGACTCCTAACACCTCCCCCGAAAGAGAAGCCGGAAAATCCACTGTCTCCAAAATTTCCCATTGTGCGCTTGCGAAGATTATATGGGATAACCCTCAGTGCGTGGCGGTGCCCTGGGTCTGGGCCCGATGGGAAGCACACAGCGGCCATGTAGTGATTGTAGCATGCTGTATTAGGCAATACACCAGCTCGGCTCATATCATTCCAAACAGCTGTTGCGGTAGCATTGTCTCCGCATGCTCGGGCGCAGTTAAGCAGGGACACGTAGTCATTGATCCCAAGCCGCCGCCCACTTAGCCGCCGCATCTCAACTACCTGGCGGATGTTGCTCACGAACTCGGTAAATATTGACTGAATCGGCACAACACCGAGCGCTTCGACGGTCAATGAGCTCAGTTCATCATGAATCCGCTTGGACTGATCAACAAAGTGCCCGGGATTCAGTAGCTGGAGTACCTCTGAGAAGGCTGTACGGGGGATTGAACATATAGCCGCGGGGTCCTCATCTTGAGTTTTGAGGAACAGCCGAAGTAGCAAATCGGGATTTCGTCGACGAAGTGCGAGCAGGATCTTATCTTTGGGAGTGAGACTCTTAAAAGAGCTCGCTACCTCGAGGCTCGAGAGAAGGACTTTGGCTACGGAATCACCTCCGCCGCGAAATGGGTTTGCTGGATAGCATAAGGGGTTGGGCGGACGTTGGTGATACTGGTTCGGATTGTTGGAAGGGGTCTGGATGCTACGACCCTGGATGCGTTGAATTCTGCGTAGCCGGTGACGGATGATCCGTCCGGCAGTCCCTAGCGGACAGGGCTGGAAGTGAAGCCGAGGCTCGAACGCCTCAAGCCTTAGAAAAAGAGCGTTCATGAGTTTGACGATTGGTGGTTGTCCACAACCCACAAAACATCTTCGCTAAGATCCTCACGGCTCATTACCCTCTTTTCCTCAGCGATCTGGCTTTCAGCACTGTAGTCATAAAAGATACAGAATCCTTTGCGACAACTTGATTGATTCTACGCTGCAATTTGCCCGCATAGTATTATGGCGGACGCTGATGAGGGGGCCTCAGCTCCAGTATCGGAGCCTCTAGATCTGGTACGGCTATCACTGGATGAGGTTGTCTTTGTCAAGCTCAGAGGTGACCGGGAACTCAAAGGGCGTCTACATGTATGCGTCGCACTTCATTCTAATGGCTATCCGGCCAGTTGCGTTAGTATCTGGGAGGAATCTGACGAATTAGCAGGCATACGACAGTCACTGCAACCTTGTGTTGGGAGACGTCGTGGAAACTATTTACGTTGTAGATGATGATGACGAGGAGGAGACCGTAAAGGTGAGCTCTATGCGGGATTCTGATATCGAAGCCTCTAATATTAGATCCTAGACTATCCGTAAACAGTCCGAGATGCTATTCGTTCGAGGTGCGCTGTTCCGTCTTCGTAGATTGCCTATGTCAAATATTAAGTGCTGATTGTATTGCGCTCTCACGTAGGGGACAGCGTTGTTCTCATATCACCACAGGCTTCTTCATAGCGCTCTAGCGACTCTTGGGATTACGTCGGACCTGAATAAGATAATAGATACTTGCAGCATACTGGAGGAACCGCTGCTGTACAATTGACTCTACCCGCTTTGAATTGAGAATGACCGAAGGGTTCAATATGAGTCGAATAAAGTACTCTGTGTGTCTGGGAACTCTGAATGTGCTGTGACTCAATCGTTGGATAATGCGTCACAAATTCGCTTTGCACTTCACCTCTGTAGCCCGCACAACATTGTAGATAAATCACCCAGTTCCATGCCTCAGGAAAATATATTGACTGTCCACATCCCTAAATCGCTAAGTATTCTCAGCATCATATTCTTATTTTAACTGCCTAGCCACGTCACTGCGAAAACTAAGTAAAATGGCAACACGACTTGGAAAACAAACATTGCACGAACGCCGGAAGGGTGAATCTGTGCGGCTCCCCTTATGTTTATATGTACATTGTGATCAGGACCTACTGACACAAATTTGGTAGGCTCTGAGCGAGTTCGCCGATTATGTTGAGAGGCAGCAGAAATTTCGTCAAGTGCCAGGCCCGTCAGCTGCTACCACAGGTAGCAAGAGTGATTCTGCGGATAATCACGCGGAGTTGGACATCATTGACTCCCTTGGACTTGCGGATTCCATAACCCACGTGCGTTTAAAGGAGCTATTACTTGCCAGTGCAGATTGTGAGGAAAGTTTGTCTCAACTTACTGATATTCTGCGGGACCGCATTGAGGAGGGTAATGGAGAAACCCTTTTCGAGGTTGGGTATGAGAATAACGGGGAGTCAATGGCACTAACTAAGGATGAGTGGGATATTGCAATGGAGCGGCTGCAAGCGGCTGCAGCTGCTCTTCACGCTGAATGCCGGATTTTGGTCACGCGAAATGTGGGTGGAGAGTATGAGGCGGAGACTGTAAGTGAAAAAGACAAGCACGCAGATGGGAAAATAATGATACGGCGTAAGCCGGAAACTGTTGAAGATGTGATAGAGCTACGAATAGCGGTTGTAGGAAATGGTATGTTGTGATATCTGGATATAGGTGAAGTGCTCTCAGAGTCGCGGCCAAGCTGATTTTGAGGAATAGTTGACGCAGGCAAAAGCACTATGCTCGGGGTATTGGTGAAAGGTTGCCTCGACGATGGTCGTGGCAAAGCTCGTGTGAACCTCTTCCGGCACAAGCACGAGATCGAGAGTGGCCGGACTAGCTCCGTCGGGATGGAGATTATGGGCTTTGACAGTCGGGGCGAGGTCGTTGCGTCAACGGTCCCGGGAAGGAAGCTGTCATGGGAAGAAATTGGTAGCCGTTCTGTAAGAGGCCACCCATTTAATTCTACGACGGTACATCACGCTGAGCTTTCTCGTGGTAGGCCAAAGTCATAAGCTTCACTGATTTGGCCGGCCATGAACGGTATCTCCGTACCACTGTCTTTGGGTTGCTGAGCAGCAGCCCTAACTACTGTCTCCTCATGGTCGCTGCCAACAATGGGCTAATCGGGATGAGCAAGTATAACTCCAACTGCATCATATCTACGATTTGGGGCTGATAACTGTGTGGGCAGAGAGCATCTTGGGATAGCCCTTGCTTTGAATGTACCAGTCTTAGTCGTAATAACCAAGGTTGACATCTGCCCGCCACAGATCCTCCAGCAAACCATACAGCAATTGGTTCGAATACTGAAAAGTCCCGGAGCAAGGAAGATACCAATCCTTATTAAGAATAGAGAGGAGTGTATAAACACCGCAGTAAGCCGTCAAACTTTATTATTCCTAATCAACGTTTTTGAAACGCGGTAAAACTGGTTGCTAATGTTAACTTGTAGACCCAATTCGTCAGTCAGCGCATATGCCCTATATTTCAGGTGTCGAATGTGACAGGAGAGAACCTGGACCTCGTGAGGACATTTTTAAATATATTGCCCCACCACGGCCACTATGACGCACAGGGGCCCTTTGAGTTCCATGTCAACGACACATTCTCTGTACCGTTTGTAGGTACTGTTGTCTCTGGGGTCGTCAAGAGTGGTGAGTCATTCTCGACTACTGAATTGAAGAGTCATCCTAAAATTATCCTCTGATAGGGGTCATTCATACTGGGGATTCTATCCTAATTGGGCCGGACTCGCTCGGCCAGTTCACGACAACTACTATTCGATCCATTGAACGCAAGCGAATAGGGGTCCCCGTATGCTCCGCGGGGCAATCAGCCTCCTTTGCGCTAAAGCGAGTGCGACGCAAAGACGTGAGGAAAGGGATGGTTGTCTTGCCCAAGCTCGAACAAACCCCTAAGGTATATCGTGAATTTGTCGCTGAAGGTAGGTTAGGAAAGCCATATCGTGCTGGGAGAATGCCATAGCTAACGTAAGGAACTTTCCAGTCTTAATTCTCAGTCATGCTACGACTATCAAGACTAAGTATCAGGCTATGCTCCACGTTGGTTCGATATCTCAGACTTGCGCCATCATCGATATCGACCGAGCATACGTGCGCACTGGCGACCGTGCCACTGTCGCCTTCCGTTTTGTGCAGAGGCCAGAGTACCTTGCAGTTGGAGACCGCTTATTGTTCCGTGAGGGCCGTACGAAAGGACTTGGGATTGTGAAGGCAGTCGGGTACGATCCAGCCAACCCGCTAAACCCTGATGCATCGAACGGCGAGGGAAATGGCGCTGTGGGGACAACATGAGGCTTTCCTATTTCGAACTTTTGCTACTAGAATGAGTCGGTCATTTCCTGCCCTGTTAATTTGACGGTGTTGTTTTATAGGAGGAATTGGGAGTATTGGATTGAGGCACTTGGTGCATGTGGTGTGTTAGTGGTTTTTACTTGTCGATATTATGTGTAATGGCCCGTTGTGGGCATACCTATTGTTCTCAGCATTCTGCCGCTGTTCCCAGCAGGAAGGATATCAAGTCAAGCACAAAGTCCCGGCGGACAAAATCACGCTAAGCCCCAGTCACGTGCACACGCGATGTGCATCACGGGACGGTAAACCCCCCACTTCTCACCACCTCTAACCACTGACCCAAAACCCATCAAGCACCGCAAGCCCCAGCCCCACCATGACCGAAACAACTCCCCGGATCACCCAACCCTACCTCGAAACCTTCACATCCCAGACCGTCCGCCTCCTCGGAAAAGTCGTCCAGCTCCGTGGCGACCAGGCCACCATCGACGCCGGCGGCCATGTCACTGCCCTTCTGAACCGTGTAAGTGGACACCCCAAACCCCATCTCGGGGAGCTGTTGGCAGCTTATTTGTTTGTTTTCGCCGCTAATATTATATATATATGTGTGTTTATGCTGTGTGCAGGACTCGCATTTGATTGTCGGTCATGCGTTTGAGATTGTGGGGAAGGTGAATGCGGATTTGACCGTCAAGGTTTTGGTTGCAACGGATTTTGGGGATGGTATTGGTATGTGTTCGTCTTGCTTACCCGCCTGGCTAACTAATGACAGTTGCACTTAGACTTTAATGCAGTGGAGGCAGTGGTGGATGCTACACATCGATACAAGGAGATATTTTACAATACCGAATAGAAAAGTTGCGTTTGCAACTTGAGCGGAAGCCCTAGTGATATGCTTTTAATTGCTTCTAATACACGTCTCGGCCCCAAAGAACTCTACTTTTGAATGAATAATTTCCAGAGGGTTCAACCCCGTTATGTTTATGCCTTAATGGCCCTATGCCGCCTTCTCTTCTGTTGTGGTAGGGCCTTGGTTGAGGCCTCCTTTGCCCTGACCGACGTCTTGCATGAACGAAGAAAAGTCAACTGTCGGCGCGACGTTTTCGGCCAGACCTTCACTCGCAGCAATCTGCACATCATCGCCCCCCGACTCGCCTCCGTCAAGATTTAGCCCATAAGCACTTGCAATATCGTCTATAGGGCTGTTAGGGCAATTGTAGTCACTCCACATCCCTGAGCTGGGTTCCGCAGGGTCTTCATAAAGAGAAAAGAAAGGAGGAGGCGAAGATGGCATGAAAAGATTTGCCGCGAGAATGTCTTCCTGGCTAAAACCCGGAAGTTCAAATGATTCTTGTCCAGCACTTGGAGAAGGCATTTCAAAATTGTGAGCCTCAGAAAGTAACTGAGTAAGATGTCTCGTGAAAGGCGATTGCTCGGTCGAGGGTTGTCCTGCGTTCAAAGACAGTCCTAGACTCGGCGTCTGTGGTGGAGGTAAGGCGTCGGTACCACCCGGTGAGAAGTTGAATGTTTTCCATGGGCTTGGGGGAAGGCCGATCTGTTTCGGGGTGATACGACTTGGCGTCTTGGACGGCGTAAGCGGTGAAGATTTATCATTCTCAGGAGTTGAAGGGCGCTTGTCTAACCCATCCCCAATCAGATTTGTAACCTCGTCTTCGTCGTCATTTGGTGGACGGTTCTCTTTATCATCGCCCTGATCTAGCATCTGCCCCTCCTCAGAGCCTATATCTTTAGAGGCGGTGTCATTGCTACTTTGAGGACCCGCTTGAGCCTCCCGATGAAACCCCTTCGGCGTAGTGTTCTTTGGAGAAGAGAACAATAACCTTCTAGTAGAACCTAAATTCTCTACATCAATTGGGCTGTTCCTGGTTCCCAGGAAACGAGCAGGACTTGATTGGATAGCTCTCCGTAGCGCCGCCGCGGCTACCTTATCCAACGGTTCCGGTCCGTCCGATATAAGATCGCCTCTATCCACGCCCTGAACACGTATCTTCTTAGGTGGCGGAAGACTGTAGGTGGAGCTCGCGTCTTCGCCCCCTTTCTCACCCTCGAAAGTACGTGTTTGGGGAGAAACACATTCACCCCGTAAGCCGGCTTCTGACTGGGTGTTGATCTCGGAAACTCCGTCTGCAACAGCATCCTTTTTGCGTTTCCCCGAAGTTTTCTTCTTGTTAGGCGCTTTTCTTACAATATCCTTCTCCCACTGGCTCTGAGGCCGCATATTTTTAAATTTATTCAACCAAAGTCCGCATGCTAGATAAAGTCAGACGAGTAGCTTTGAACGTACGATAGAATAACTTACGATTGCACAGGAGGATCTCCACAAAGCCCAGATCTACACCGTCGGCCAGTGACTTCTTGACCACTCTCGTTGAGATAACGTTTCCCGCTTCATCCTTTTGTAGCTCTTCAACCGCAACAATAGGGCCCCCTTCATTCTCTTGCACTAGCCGTTGTGCGTCTACATGCTCAAAGATCTTAGTCCAAGCCTTACGCCAAGTTGGCGTCTCGATTTCACCACAATTTCCGCAGTAAGGCGGAATCTCACCGGTCTCTATTGCAGCCTGGAGTTTGGTCTGAATGGCCATCTTCCGCTTTGACCCACTACGGACTTTCGAGGTCTCGGATTTTGAGGGCTTCGATGAAGCTGAATCTTCAGACATAGGGTGGTTTTGGCGCCCCGGACCAGAAGTGTAAGACTGCGAGCGGCGGAGATTGGATGGGGGCTGAATCGGTTCACTCGCTGATACCGGAGGAAGTATGAGAGAGCCAACGGAGGCCGTCCGCGAAACTTGGCGTGACGTAGGCGGTAGCTTGTTGACATCACTAGAGGGTGGTTTTGGCTGAAGCTTTGGGAGAGTGGAAGCATCAGCACGCGGCTTGGGCAAGATATCCTGCTTTGCAACAGATACCTGTTGGATATCCTCAGGCGTTTCTGCGGCATCGCTCATGGCCAGTGATCCCGCGCGAGTCATACCTTTTTTCTGAATGCCGGAGGTGCGAGGAGGCATCCTGGTTGGTAATAGTTCGGGGGGTCCGGGAGTACATTCCTGTATGAATAATTCCTTAGCTGGAGAAGATTGGGCTTGTTTGTTGTTATTGTCAGGAGACCCCCTATTCCGATTGCTATCATCGTCGTCCTCCCCAAACAGGTCGTCAAATGATTCTTTAGTTATATGCGAATCTCCCCGAGGCATGATGGGTAGGCCAGGGCTTGATGGACTTGGCGATGACATGACAGGTGGTGAGGAGGCGATGTTTAAAGGGGTGTTCGAAGCGCTGCCACTTCGATAGCCCTCTGGCGACATCATAGTCGTCTCAATGGATGCATGGATGGTGTCAGTTGGCTGAGTTAAATACCCCAGAGCTGCGTGGTTCTGCTCAAACGAGTCGTGGACGAGGTTGCTTCTAGCTGTGGGCTGAGTCCGTTGTAATATCCCATTGGTTGATATGGGGCGAGGTGTAGGAGCCCGAGGCGGCTCTTGTATGGAACCTACCGAAGGGTTTACTGGTATTGGCCGAACAACACGGATCGATGCTGCCGCGCTTGCCGCTACGCGGAGAGATGCGGGGTGAGATGCTAAAGAAGACTTGTTGGTCTTGCTCGCCCTCGTAGTTTTCGCTCTCTTTTTTGGAGGCCCTTCCTCCTGTCCACGGCTTCCCCCAGTTTCCTCTGGAGCTGATGTTTCCTGACGCGGCAAATTCAATGCTCGAGAGGCCCTTGACTTCCTGGGTGCTGATCTAGATGCGGGACGGCTGGGGTTTGCCTGGACCATGGATTGCAATGGAGTTTCAAGGTTCATACTCGGCGCAGGGCTCGCTATGTCGCTATTTCCACCACTAAGCTCAGTTTCCGGCAGCCTGACGGGCTCCACGAGTTGATAGCGCATAGGTGCATTCGAGGTATCCGTAGTACGATTTGGCAATAGCCCTTGACTGAGAAGTTGGCTCACAAGCTCCAGCCCAGACCCATCCCTCGATCCAGGCCTTTCATTCTGTGGATGTTCTGCAAGTCTGTTGGCTAGCTGTCCGATATCTGGATTTGCCTGTAAATATGCTGTCCATGCGCTTGCATCAAAGTCCTTGGGAATCACTTTGCTAAGCTCACGGTACTTCTCCATGCTGCAGATGTACTCGCTTTGTAAGAAGGTTGGCACAGGAACCAATCGGAGCTTGACTTCTAGAGTCTCCAGGATACCATTCGAAAATATGCCGAGGATATTGGTACATACTCTTCCTGTAATCAATGAGCGTGATTGATGGGCTGGGGCTCCAGGATTGGGGGATGCTGAGGCTAAAGCCCATGAGAGCATGCCTTGCCCGACGAGTGGGGTTTCGTACTCCGAATAATCGTATGCATAAACCGTGTAATCCTGGCCGAGTTGTGCAACAAGCTCCGGGCTATGGTTTAAATCATAAAAGTTAGGAGTATTCTTCAACGTGTGGTATAATAATCATGCGCGTCAACACGTGAACTAAACGGCATACCTAGCAGCAACGATAGCCTGAATGCAAGTTTTGAGCTCTATGATCCCAATCGGGGTCGACTCTTCTAGGTAAACAACCTGGACATTGATCGCATGAGGCCATCTCGCAAGACAATTCGTCTTGTTCTGATCATCAAAGGTATACAAAACTTTCACTGTGACGCGGTGACACTGCTGTTAGCGGACTAAACCGAAGCCCCCCGGGATACTCAGAGACCAGACATACATCTCATAAGTCGCACAGATACTCCATTTTGCATGCTATCGCCAACGGCACCTGGTGTGGACGCGGGTGGCGGCCTAGGAGAGGCGTGCCGAGAAGGCACATGGGGTGAAGACATGCGTGGTCTTCACGTCTTAATGCCCAATGATCCAGGATTGCGGTTGAGAGTCTTATCAAGGAATATTAGAGAGCGCGTCAGGTAGTTTTGAAGGAATTAGATTGGCGGAGAGGCGGGGAGAAAGTGGGACAAGTAGCGGAAGGCAAAGCGACACAAGCTAGGCCAATTGTCTAAATCGGCGAGGAGAGAAGCAAAGCAAAGCAAAGAGCTCGGAGATAAAGCAATACCCAGAGGAGTGCAGGAAGCGGTAGGCAAAGGATGGAGTTCGAAGGGACGAGAAGTAGAGGAACAAGGTACAAAGCGACGACGGGTATGGAGGAGGTACAAGTACTTGTTCAACCGAGAACGAGTGAGACGCGACGCGAATCGCGCCAAGCAGGACTACAAAAGGGGCTAGCGCCGCGAAGCCTCGTCCCAAGAGCCTCATCGCCAGAACCTCGACTCTCTGGTGGGTCGAGACAGTATATATCCACCACAGACATGGCAGACTCCAAGATTGCGTATGTGGGCCCCGCCCTCTCTCTCTGAGTCACGGCCGGCTCACTCTCGGTTCTCGCCCCTTGTTCCTTGTTCCTGTTGACTAACGCCCTTTCCTAGTGACCTCCTCAACAAGACTCGTAATGAGCTCACGTTCGCACCCCATCATCCCCTTTGAACCTAAATTCCGCCGTTCTAACAACCTCTGACTCAGAGAATACGAGATCGCGCAGCTTGAAGAGCACGAATTTACATCAGGCCCGCTCTCCATCCTGCAGACAGCGGTCCGCTCCCACACACAAGTGCTGATCTCGTGTCGGAATAACCGCAAGCTACTCGCCCGCGTAAAGGCGTTCGATCGCCACTGCAACATGGTTTTAGAGAACGTAAAGGAGATGTGGACCGAGACACCAAGGAATTCTCAGGGCAAGAAGGGCAGGCCAGTGAATAAGGACCGTTTTATCAGCAAAATGTAGGTTTATTATGTCCTACGCTGCACCATACACTGGTCACTGACTCCCTGCTTTACACTGCAGGTTTTTGAGAGGGGACTCTGTCATTTTGGTTTTGCTTAGCTGAATGCTTAATGAATTTTAAATCGTTACGCGGCTAGCGGCGTGGGCGCTTTGTGTCCTACCCTTCGTCCCTCCGGAAAATAAAAGCGCCTTCAGAATACCTACAATCCTAACCATTATTAAACATACCAAAACATTTCTGTTCCCTTACACCCCCTCAGCAAGCCCCTCCAGGAACGCCGCCAGCCCCACGGCGCCCGGATCTGGGACCTCCTGCCAACCCTCTCCCCCAACATACACTGTTCGCCCCAAACTCGCCTTCATACCCTTCGTGCTATTCGCTCCTTCGCGTGCATCTTTCGCTGCCCGTCTTAAGTCTCCGTCTTTACTCAGTGCCTCCACAAAGGGGTGCAAGGCGTCAATAAGAGTACGGTCACCAGGCTGAGCAGGTGTATATTTTGCCAGGGAATTTACAGAGTTTTGGAGTGCCTGTGCCCAGATCGCTGGAGTGATGAGGGTCGGCGTTGGAGGCGAGAGGCTGCAGAGGGAGTGTGTGAGTGCATTGAGGAAGATACTGTTTTTGTTAAGGCGAATTAGTGTCCTATACATATTTCAAACAGAGTTGAACTATACTGACGAGTACAAGGCCCCGGAGGTTCCGTCCATACTCAACTCAACATTATGGGCGATGGCCGACACTGCCACTGCTGCGTCGTCGGAGAGATTGTTCCTAGAAAGCCAAGATTTGATAACTTTTTACCGTCAGATCACTATAACCTAAGGGGGCAAACCACGCACACTCAGCTCCTCGCTTGAGACCAATCCCGCAATCGCCATCACCAACTAATGTATCGAACTTCGTCACCTCGGGTTCAACGGCGATCAATTTATCAAGGCCAGAGACTAGAGCCTTCTTCGCCTGTGCTACATCCACTGTCCCCTAACCGTTAGTTCACTATTTCATCAGTAAAGCTCGGTGGAATGCTGCGTACACTTCAGCCCACTTGGCTGTACATCCTCGGGCCCACTGACCTCGCTCTCCCCTGTGAATGTCGACCTCTCCGTCCAAGTCTCTCTCGTCACCGCAGCAGACCACCCCGTAGCTTCGGCAGGCTCATCCAGAAGTTCCAACATGCTTCTCCCCTGTCCAAGGCCCGTATCGACAACTCTCATTAGCGTAATACTGAAACCTAATCCATTTAGGCTTGTCATATAAGTACCAGCCAATATCCTAGCTGGCTCAATGCTATAATCAGTCCTTAACTGTCCTACAATTTCAGAAGTGATACCCCCTAACTCTAACACACTCACACCTCCGAGATTATTAACGAGAAGTACGACTTCATTGTCAGCACTAAACTCTAGAAATGCTCTATCTTCATCTTTCATATTGAGGAGTCGTTCGAGCATTATCCTGACCAGCTGTGGGAGCTGTACGCGGACACTGTGTGAGCCGGATTCGTTATGGATTCCTATCCCAACCTCAATTTCTTCATTCCCCAAGCTTTTTTCCGAATCGCTCAGGCTAGGGGGGGCTCGCCCCGGGACATGGACGCGTGAAAGAGATGCTCCCACAGACACTATATTTCTCGACGCTAGCAGAGCCACCTCGTATACATCGCGGAATGTTGCCCTATCAACACCTCGTCGGTTAGCAAGCAACTCACCTCTATTAAAAAAGTTACGGTATTCCTCACTCACCCCTTTGCCGCCAATGCCCCGGCAATCTTATGTACCAATACTGTCCCGGTAATCCCTCTCCTTCCCACTTTCCCACTCTTCTTTCTTCCCACTCCCACATCATCACCAATTACTACCATCTCCACCTGTAACCCGCTCGCCTTCGCCTTTTCAACCGCCATCCCGAAGTTCAGGACGTCGCCAGTGTAGTTCATGACCACAACCAGCACCCCTTTGCTTCCCTCCACCCGATCGACTATTGCCGTCCGCACCTGCTCTGCGCTCGGGCTTGCAAAGATCGTCCCCGCCACTGCCGCGCTCAGGAGCCCGCGTCCCACATACGCCGCAAACGACGGCTCATGTCCGCTGCCGCCACCTGAGACAAGAGACACTTGCACATCACCGCTGTTCCTGGTAGGGCGGCGGTATATGATCTTATTTGGTCTATCGAGGGTAACGGACGGGTTTGTCAAAGTCACAGCGAGCAGGGCGCCATTGACAAGGTGGGTAGGATCATTAATAAAGTGTTTCGCAGCCATTGATATCGCCCTCTCCTTTGCTGCACCATACTTGTGATGGTGAATGGATTAGTCAGCATTTTCATTAACTATAACATTAACCCAACCTCTCAAAACACCGAGCGCAAACATCAAATATCTTCTACCAGAGGATCTAAATACAGACTCCCTAATACGCCCTTAAGAGAGTGTGGCTACAGCTTGTACCCGAAATTTCCCACAATAGGTACTGGAACGAACGTGTAAAGGGTTTCCCAACTATACGCTAACCCGGAATACACCCACCACAGGGTGATAGTGAATGAGCTCGAGCGTCATCGGATTAAGGGAGCGGAACATACATCTATTAATATTTAAGCTAAGCTGCCGTTGATGTCTAGGTAGTGCTGCTCAGCTGGGATCGGGAATCACATTGGTATTCGTAATAATCTCCGCGGTAATGGCGCCACAGACGCCACCTCCACAGGCTGCAACACCCCAACGTCTAGCGCCCAACATCTAGAACGCGATCGGCAATAGCCACCAAACTGACGGTGAAGTCGGATTGATCCCGCCATTGCCTATTCAACAATGGCGCTCTCACATCATGGTTGCCCTATCCAGCCCAATTGTTCTCCTATTTCCCCGGGTTGGCAGAGCGTTATCACCTCTCTTCTTTGTTAATGCCGCGCCTCTCCTCTCCGAATCTTGTATCAATAGCCTCTTCTCAGCCCACTCAGCCCTATTCTTCCACGTCTTCAAATCTCTCTGTGCCTCCCGTAGCTTCTCGCTAAGCGTTCCAGAATCCTTGAATTTTCGCATGGCCTCCAATTCCCTCTGAGCTTGTATTGCCTCCTCCGTCCGTAAATCCAATAGTCTCTGTAAACGCCGGATCTCGGCATAGAGCGTTGCGTTCCCTTTTGTAGACAGCTTGGGTGTCAGGCCCTGTTCGCTCGAAGCCCTAGAGGTGCCTAGCTCACTAGAATTCCGCCAGTTAATGCGGCGGGCAACTTCAGGCTCTTCAGCGGGGGGTAACAGCCTGTCCAGTCGATCGGCTGACGCTGTGCCAGGCTTGCGTATAACGGGCGTAGCACTTGGGGGCGGAGAGGACTTGATCACAGTCTGAGATACGCTGGATCCCCTTGTTGGTACATCTTGGACATACAACATATCAGGCACGTGTAAGCCTTTCAGCGACTTGGCTGAATTAGGAGGTGTTGCGTCGGTCACTTCCATTCCTCCGTTATTACATGGCACTACTGGGGCCAGTAACGGGGGGTTCTCTTTTGGAGTGGTGGTACGGAATACAGTATTCGTTTCCCTGTTCGAAGCCTCAACGTATGGTTGAGGCCCATTACCCAGTTTTTGTGATTGATCTCCATGTAAGGGTGCTGCGACAGGCTCTGCGATAAGGATAAGAGCCGCATCAGTCATGTCAAGAGGCCAGCCTAGTATATGGCACGCGTCAGGCCTTGGTGAGGGGGAGCCTGAGCCACTATTCTCTCGAGCCGGGCTATGTGGCTGCAGATGTTGTGCATCCCTTAAGTCAACCGATTCTGGAGGTAACTGTTTCCCAATGTCCATAGCATCTTGAAGACTCGTCTCTCGGTCTAGATCCATGAGAGGCGCGGTCAAGTCTAGATCTCCCAAGCCATCCGGATCCTGGAGCACATGTCCCTCCGTACCACCCAAATTCTGTAGATCTATCTCCCCCCTAATAAGCGTGCTTTTACCTACTATTGTTGAGGGTCCAACCCCTTGGCTGTTGGTTCCTTCGCATAGCCTAGTTTGATAGGCCGATAGCCTTCTGTTATTAGTGCTAATTGGACCACAAGGACCCATAGACTGCCGCTGATTTATCCGCGTGTCCCCCCCGATAGCCTCCCGTACAGGGTTTTCTGGAGAAGCGACCCCGGTGCCTTCTAGGTCTATAGATATACTGTCTGATTCCGCTTCGAGCCGAATTGTCTCCTTACTGAATCCAACATGTATTGAAACTGGGTGGCTCCCGGTGGTACTAGAGGGCGCTATCTCAGTCTCAGCGGCCCAGGGATGCTGCAGCTGTTGAGTTGAGGACCCCTCCACAGGTAGGTTATCCGGGGACTCAAAGTCAGCCGATGTGGGAAGTGTCAGAGGATGTGCGTTTAGAAGCGACGGCCCCACTTGGGTCCGAGACGGCGGTTGTGGCGGCAGGCTCGGCCGTGCATCACTCTCTGGCAGTGGTTGAAGGGCAGGACGGATAGTATCGCCGGTTAGTTGAGATTTCCTGGCATTCGATTGCGTTTCTGTGACTTCTGCTACGCTTTGAGAGCTACCCGACGCTTGCTCACGGAGATGATGTTTGAGGGACTCTGTGGTGGTTGCCCCAGCTCCTCCTCCGACCGTATTCCCCACAGCTGCCTCGCCGGACTGATCACTGCCCATAGCTCCTATGTTACGGAGTTGTCTTGCAACCTCCTTCCAGCCCCTGATAAGCATTTCAGCTACCCCTGCAGCCATCCTCGCCTTTTCAACTTGTGTGTTCACGCTATTGTACGTTGCCTTAGCTACGTTCCTCTTCCTCCGCCCCCCTCGCTGCCTAGCTGGGCTCTCAGGGATAATTAGCAAGCCGCCTCTATCGTCTTCCGAATGCAATTCAACCAACTCCATCTTGTTTCCGAGAAGGAGTGGGCCAAAAATGACTCCTAGAGCTTCATAGCCCATCGTATCCTTGGCCATTGGGTTCCTTCCTTCCCCCTTAGTAGAAGGGGTATTTTCCGCCTCGGTCCCAATCAGGTTAAGTAGCCCAAAGACAGCGCATATCAAAGCCATCGAATATCCAGACTTGAAGCTCGCTATAGCCAGTGCAATAAGTCTTGCCTCAACCTTCCGTTGATGGGTCTCTAGGAGGTCAGGACTTGGAAACAGTGCAGTCCGGATATCTGTTAGCGCCTTGAACAGGGGGACGGAGCCTAGAATTCCTCCGGGAAGCCCGATAAGGAGCTTTTTGAAGACGGAGGCCACATCATGGATGTTACAAGGTATGTGGTGGGGAATCTGGCCAGAGCTAATCGTCTGCTGGACTAGCTGGACTGACTTTTCGGTATCCTGAAACTGGCGGGAGTAGTGCTCATACAATGCGTTGATGGTGATTGATGACCCTGGAACTCTAAAGATGCCTGGGGTCTTCATACCTAGGCAATTTTTAGCAACAACAAAGGAAGCTAGAGCCTTACGATCTCACCGTGCTGCAGAATGAACATTCCTGTAGCGGAGAAACACGAAGGAATCGTCAAAGGTCCCGAAGCAAATCCTGCAGGTAGCAGAAACACACTCTCACCGCCAAGCCTGGCGATATCTTCCAAAGTTCTGTCCTTTAATATATCTTTTCGGCCTCTACCAAGCAATGCGATATCGCTGACACTAGAATTGCGAGTTAATCGCAAGTTCGAGCAATGCTGCACTGCGTGTCCTGACGATGTCTTGCGCAGGAGCTTCCTGAATAGCCAGCTGACAGGCGGCTGAGTGGGCGATGGAGAAGTCCCAGCTGCGACAGCAGATGGTACATCATGGCAGATTCGTGGCAGCCCATGCTTACTACCTAGTCTATTATATTCCGCAAGGAATTCCAGCGCGTCTCGCTCCGTAGACTGAGAGGAGTTTGTGAACACCCGATTGCTAACAGTGCTCCAAGTAGTACTGGTGATTCTTGAGTGTGCTTGTGGTTCTCCGGCGGCTTGCAGAGACGGGGCGCTCGTATGGCGGGCCCGATTTTGACTCGGGGAGGGTACATCGTCCTGCTGGCTCATCGCCCGTGTGTTCGCTCTTGATAGAGCAGTAACGCAGGTTTCACTCAGCAGCCCCTGTGCGATCCTCAAATCATCAAGCTCGAGTCCTGCTGATGGGGGCCCAACGTCCGTAGCATCTTTTCGAAGGGTTGAAGAGACGCTTAGGGATGCCCGCAAACGTGACCTACTGTAACGAAGTTCACCGTGTTGCTGGTAAGTGCCTTGGCCAAACAGAGACGGACCCCCAGGTTCACTCATCGCTCCAAGGCCTCACAAGCAGATGTTGGGATTTGTGCGAGGAGTCTGTAGGCTTTGCGTTGTGCTATATTATCGGTTTAACCGTGAAATACGGCCCGCTGGGAGTGCCTTCCGCATTGGTAGACTTGGAGCACGTTGCAATTACAAATAGGATCCTGGATCTAGCGGAGCCCAGCCATGAACAGCTTCCTGGGGAGCGAGCAGAGGAAGTCTTTGTGACGAGACTACAAAAAAGAGCAAAGATGCTCTTTTTTATACAAAAAACGACTCAGCTGCGCTGGTAAGGGCGGAAGAGGGAAAATACCCATTCCAGCCGAAGGAAGACGACCCGAACCGAGAGTCTATACGAACTCTAAGCAAATTAGAAACGAGGGGGCTTGACACAACCAGAGAAATAAGCTTTGGATGCATTCGAAATTTGTATTGAGTAGCCGTTCCACATCCCCCGAAATGCTTACTACTAGAGATGTAAATAGCAGATGGACGGTGGAAGCTGTACAAGGTTAAAACTTCAACCCTCTTCAGCTTCGCCTTCGAGGAGCACGTATTCCAGAATATCGCTCAGTGTGACCATGCCTTTCAGGCGGCCTGACTCGTCCAACACCACGAGTCTATGGACTCTCGACTTGCGAATGGTGTCGAAAATGGTGTCTAGGCGATCGTAGATGGAGCAAGTGTAGATACCAGCGAAATCCTATTAGTAACGTTAAACTGATGCTTGATCGGGCGCTCGAATAACTAACCTCTGAACGCTTTAAAAGTGCTTCACCCACACTAAGCGTCAGGTCATCGTAGACGCCGCCTTTGATGACAGTGATAACATCGACAGCTTCAAAAACGTTGAGCACCACCCCTAATATTTGTTAGATAGCACTTCTGTAATAGAGGTAGTCCAGGCTCACACACCATTGCCGTCCAGGATAGGTACACTCGCAATGTTCTTCTTTACTAGCTGGTGAATGACGTCGATGACCGGAGTGTCCATAGTAGCGGTTGAGAGATCAATATACGTTCCAATACTCAAGTCCTTCAACGGTTTCCTCAGCATTTGCGTCTCTGTCACATTAACTGCCACAAACTTCAGGATCCGGTACTGTGTTAATACGCTCACAACCATCTCTCGATGTGTCTCGTCATCCACGTCCACGATAGGGATGCGTCGGGCCCGAGATTCTAGCATCCGGCGGCATGCCTCATACAACGGCCTTAATGGATGTATGGATACGGTTTCAATCGGCAAAACGCCAATCGCTTTTTCCACATCTACCCAGACATCAGCCTCTATAACTACCAGTCTAACATCTAGCGAGCGAACCTCTTAGACTATTTAGCCGGAACTGGTCAATCTCCTTCAATGCATCCGGAAATTGCCAGTAGTACTGGATGACATTTATATAATCTGACGTGGTTAATAGTCCAGCAAAGGTCGAAGTTTTGGAATCCCACAATGGCGCTGAAACAATTCCTACAACCAGAGAGTGTTAGTCTGATAGAGCAGGACATCTAAGCTCGGTGCTACGAAACGGGGCACTAACCGTTTTGGATGAGTATGTTTAGACTCTTCTTCACTAATAGTGCCGTATCCAGTACGATAAGCCGAAAGCTGAGTGGAAGAACATCATAAGAGGTGCGGACTTTGAGGAAGGCTCTGATTGCACGCTATTCCAAGGACAGCCGTCAGTTACTTCAAGTAATGACGACAAAGTCCCCTTCTCTCCCCTGAAATAGAACTTTTCGCACTCGGAAGTCCTCACCAAAGCCTCGACCTGTTCTTTATCAACAACACTGAGAGTTTGCGACTGTCTCCGAGGGGGCGGGCCTGAAAGAGCGGTCGGCCTTAGATATGAGGAGGGCGCAACAAAACCACCATGGCCAAGTGCCGCAACGGCGGAGGCAGCAGCTGCGGCTGGCCTCGTCGACTCCCCAGTCCCGACTTCAGACATTGAAATTGCTTCCCCCACGTGGAGGAAGCAGCATTGGGATGCCTAGTCTTGCGTGTTCGTATGGTCTTCGACGGGGGATGAGGCGAGGTATATTGATTTTGGTTTTGGTTTGGGTTGGCTGCCGGGCGGGTACCGTCCGTCTGTGTGTTTTTAGCACGGTTTGCACGACTGATTCTTTCTCTAGGGTATCTCGGGCGAGGGTAGTGGTGGTGGAAAGGCAAGCTGCGCAAGAGAGTGGGGATGATTAGAGTGTGGAAACGGTGAGAGTAGAGGAAGAGGGATAAGGTACGATAGCGGGTCTTCTCACGTGCAAATCCAGGCTTATCGCGCCCCGTCGTGGCATGGATAAGGCTGCGCGGGGTTACAGGCTGCAGAACAAAACCATTGCCAGTGCAGTTACAACATACATCACCAGTCGCGAAATTCCACATGATGCCTTTCGATTACCATAGCTCATTGATAGCGTGTCTAAAGAAAAATAGCAATCCACTAGCTAGCAACTCAATTTTCAAGCCCAGCATCAGTTCCACAACCCGTGCCCTCTGTCCCAATGTCATCCCGCCTGCCTTCGGACACCGGGACGCAACCTGAGGCGTATTAAAGTAAATCTCATCTAGTATCCGGGCCCACTGGGATATGATGGATATGGTGGTCCACCGTATCCTGGTTGCGGTGGTCCACTTGGTACACCGTACCCGCCGTATCCTGGCTGTTGCGGTGGTGGTCCACCGTACACCGGTTGTTGCTGTGTTCCACTGGGTCCACCATGTCCACCGTATCCTGGCTGTTGCGGTGGTGGTCCACCGTACACCGGTTGTTGCTGTGTTCCACTAGGTCCACCATGTCCACCGTATCCTAGCTGTTGCGGCGGATATTGCTGTTGCTGTGTATCTAGTTGTCGCGATGGATATTGTGGCGGTGGATATGGTTGTTGCGTTGCTCCTTGACACGGAGGTCCTCCATACCCAACCCCTGAATGGGGGGCTCCATAATCTGGCTGTACACCGTACTGCCTAGGGGTGGCTTGTGGACGGGACCCATCCTTTTCATCTTTTTTATCGTAAGACGAATCGATAGCGCCGAGGAGGAGTTTGACTAGCTATATAGTTGTTAACCACGATTACACCACTGTTGCTAGGCCCAGGCTGGCTATATACCCAAAGTTCAGGCGTAAGTTCTACAGGCGGCTGAAGTTTAGACATCTCATCTTGCTCAACCTCGAAGCCTACGCGGTTTAGCCTCGCCCTGCGTTCTAAGGTTCGAAGGTAGTCAATTACTTACTAGATGTTGAGTCAATTAGCTCGCCAATGTCCTGGTTAGAGTCGAGTTCACCCAAGAATTTCCGAGCCCCCAAGTCGCTCCCAACTTGGGCGAATTGATAGAATACGACACGACCCTTCACACATCTGGCAAGCTCAATTGACGCATTTTTGATAACCCTAAAAATAGTCTCACTGTCCTCACCTTCAGGTTTGCCATCTGTAATGGTGATTACTAAGACTGGTTTCTTCAGCTGCTTTAGCTTCGCTGGCCCAATAATAAGGGGTTCGAGGACCCTTTCCTTCAATTTGGTACCCATAGGAGTAAGGCCGTAGAACTTAACCCTACCAACAAGATCCTCAACCTGCTCCTTGTTTTCGATGTGGTTACCCTGTGAATCGCAGTGCATAAAACGAACTTCGACACCGTCCCTATCAAAGAGAGAAGCAGCGTAGGCGACCCTAGCCAAAATGAGTTTTAGGTCTTTGATGCGCTCCCCATCATCTCCAAACAGCATGGAACCACTATCATCTACAGTATGTCAATACTATATTCTAGTCCCTAGACAGACCTAGTCTTACCTATATAAAGAATGATATCAAACAGAGCCAGCTTGACAATATCCCGTCCCACCTCCATGGGAATATTCCATTCCCTGCAAATCTGAGAAACCTTGTTTTCGGCACCCCCGGCAATATCCTTGAGCACGGCACTATTAGGATAAAATTCACCCAGCTCGTTTTCCACAACAGCTGATTCCAACAACTGGAGGTAGGCATCGACGTTCTGGGTTTGAACGGGCGCCGGTGGGTTGAGGTTGCCATATTGGGAATGAGGGTATTGACTGGGCTGACGGTGTTGATATGTTAGCGTATACATTTAAAACAACTGCAGCCATGATCAAACTAAGCTAAGGAAACAAACATATCCATATCCAGGCGGTCGTTGATTCCCGCTATTCGGTTGATAAGCAGTTTGAGGCTGAGGGTTTGCATAGACCTGTGCATGCTGATTCCCAAGTCCGGAGGGTGGAGTGGAATATGGGTTCTATAGTCTAGTCATTATCGGTGATCAACGTACACGGGCAACCCCCTTAATACAGCATTGTATATTAAGAGAGACCGAAATTCAGGGTATAATAGAATAAGAATAAAGCTGCTTACTGGGTGCGGAGGAGCTTGGGTTTGCTAAAAGACGCTGAATTTAGGTCATCGCCCACCGAGATCCTTCTCTGCAATCACGGAAACTCACATAACTTCCGGTGTTCTGCAGTCCCTGCTGTTGGCCCGGCTGAACGCCTGCAGACTGGTAGCCCGGAGCTTGGCTCGCGGCTAGTTTGGAGGCTAACTATAGGTCCCAGGATCAGCAAAGGATTGAACCCCTAAGAGAGGAGAATATTGGGAATACAGAGCTCTGTGAGGTTGTGATGGGGCATTGCAAGAGACAAGGTGAGGTAATATGGAGGGTCCAAATGACAGAAAAACCACTTACACCCATTGGGTCGGAACGATCGTCGTCGAAACTAATAGCCTCTCAATGAACCAGTTGCAGGAATAGCAGATGTTCTAGATATGTCTGAGTAGGCGTCTGGGTATGAATGCAAGTTGCTGGAGCAAGACCAGAGCCGGACGAGGACGGGCTTATATAGTTCCCGGTGGAGGGGTGGATCCGGACCCCTGCTGGTTGTGGCACGCACTGAGGAGCTGAACCACAGCGGCGGGGTGAGTGTATTTGGAGGGCAAAGGCGGGTTTTCAATCAAATACAACGGGCTTTGGCTTTCGTCATTTCTTCCGCATAGAGGGTCTCTCAATGCAAGCTAGAGATGGATCGCAGATATAGCAGATCCGTTGCGTAGGCCAAGCCTTGAATCCTCGATGCTGGAACGGAGGGCGCATCCAACCAATACCAGTCCTACGTTGTTGAAGAACGGGGAGTAATGGAGCGGCGATATAAAGGATCCTCCTCGCCGCCAGTCCATTCCCATCCCTTTCGTGCGAGAGGAGGCGCAGGTAGGGCGACGCGCCGCCAGAAAAAAAAAGCTCGCTCGAGTCCATTAACTACTGCCCCGTGCTGTGACGGAGCGCTTAGGATAGCCTCGGATTTTGTCTTCATCCCCAAAGGGGTCACCTGGGCAACGTTCATAACTTGTTGAGTATGTTACACAAAGCATAATACATACTCGTGTGTAGTAATACGTGCAGCTGCGGTCTCGGTCGGACCTTACCAAATCTGATCAAGCTCGCTTGCTCAGGTCCGCCAGGACTGCAGCAGCTTCCAACGAGCAATCAACGAACGTTCTCCCGAATCTCTGTCCGGCATCTTTGGAGGCCTCTGCCACCGATTGTCGTGGTGGGACAGCTAATCCTCCGATACTTTGTGCCGTCAACACTTGATACTTTCCTTGTCTTCCCGGTGAACCATCGGCGTATTGCCGTCAATCGTAATCGGCAGTCCCTGCGGACTTTGCCTCAAGATGGGCAACTGCAACTCGTCCTGTTATAAGGGTATGTTGTTGACCAGCTGTGGTATGTATTGATTGCGTTGACGCCATTTGGGGCTATCCTAGGCCGGTCCAGAGATGGACTGTACGAGCCAGTATTGGCCGATAGTGAGCGAGAAGCTGTAGCAGACCTTCTTCAGTATCTCGAAAATGTATGGTGTCTATGAGTTCATATCCTCCACCCACTTCGGTCGTGCTGCTGACATAGCGACAAAGCGGGCTGAAACAGACTTCTTCTCCGGCGACCCTCTACGAGCTCTCAGCACACTGGTTTATTCAGATAACGTCGATCTACAGCGGAGTGCAAGCTTAACATTTGCCGAAATCACCGAAAGAGGTACCTTCCAGAGGCCGTAATTCCAGCACCCCTACCTTTCACTAATATTTCTAACCCTACAGATGTCAGAGAGGTGGATCGAGATACCCTAGAGCCTATTCTATCTCTTTTGCAGAGTCCCGACATCGAGGTACAACGAGCCGCCAGTGCAGCTCTCGGCAACCTTGCAGTTAACAGTATGCTGGTACTCGGCTGAACTCAGCCCATCGACTGACTTTTTATAGGCGAAAACAAGGTCTCTATTGTCCTTCTCGGTGGACTTGCTCCTCTCATACGCCAGATGATGTCCCCAAACGTAGAGGTTCAGTGTAACGCTGTGGGGTGCATCACAAACCTGGCTACACACGAAGACAATAAAGCGAAAATCGCAAGGTCCGGCGCGCTAGGACCACTAACCCGGCTTGCAAAATCAAAGGATATGAGGGTCCAAAGAAATGCTACCGGTGCACTGCTAAACATGACACATTCAGGTGAGCTTCCTGATTATAGCCATAGGCCATGTAACTACTAGTGCTAACGTCACGTCTAGACGATAACAGGCAACAATTAGTTGGCGCCGGCGCGATCCCTGTTCTTGTACAACTCTTGTCCTCACATGATGTTGACGTCCAATATTACTGCACTACAGCTCTCAGCAATATTGCGGTCGATGCGGTCAATCGAAAGAAACTCGCTCAGACGGAGGGTCGACTCGTTCAGTCCCTTGTACATCTTATGGACTCTTCGTCACCGAAGGTTCAGTGCCAAGCTGCTCTAGCACTCCGAAACCTTGCGTCAGATGAGAAATACCAGCTCGAAATAGTTCGTGCCCGGGGCTTAGCACCTCTCCTTCGGTTGCTACAGTCGTCCTACCTACCCCTCATACTCTCGGCGGTTGCTTGCATCCGAAACATCTCGATTCACCCATTGAATGAGTCACCCATTATCGATGCAGGATTCCTAAAGCCGCTGGTTGACCTACTCGGTTCTACTGACAATGAGGAGATTCAATGCCACGCTATTTCCACGCTTAGAAATCTAGCGGCAAGCTCCGATAGAAACAAGCAGCTTGTCCTCGAGGCAGGCGCAGTGCAGAAGTGCAAGCAGCTAGTGCTAGATGTCCCACTTAGCGTTCAGTCAGAAATGACAGCAGCTATAGCTGTCTTAGCCCTTAGTGACGAGCTAAAAGCTCACTTGCTTAACCTCGGTGTATTCGACGTCTTGATACCATTAACAGATTCCGAGAGCATCGAGGTGCAGGGGAACAGCGCTGCAGCCTTGGGCAATCTATCTTCAAAAGGTATGACAATCTGTTCGCTCGTTTCTAGACACAGTCTTACCCGAAGAAAAAACAGTCGGTGATTATTCCATATTCAAAAAGGACTGGACTGAGCCAAATGGAGGAATCTATGGATACCTCAAACGTTTCCTCGCTAGCGGAGACCCAACCTTCCAGCATATTGCCATCTGGACGCTCCTCCAGCTTCTCGAGTCCGAAGACGAGAAGCTCATCGACCTTATCGGTAAATCACAAGAAATAATCGATATGATCCATAATATTGCGGATAAGTCCGTGGAATCAGATGATGAAGATGGGGATGACGGTGAAGGAGAGGTTATCGCCCTTGCAAAGCGATCCCTAGAGTTAATCGTCGGTCCTAAATTCGAAGGCTGACCGTCTCGGCCTGCTGCGTGCGGTCGTCGATCTCCTTGTTCTAGCACTTCAGGGCCGAGAGATGTTTGATCAGTATTGACTGGCTCTGTCTCCGTTCGTGGGTCTCTTTATATTTCCCATTTGTGTTAAGTTCTGCGTTATCAGAGCCCTTCGGCTCTTTTCGCCTGGGGGAGTTTGGGATTTCTTGATTGTATTTCCTAGCTTTCATCATTGAGCATTGGGGGTGAAGCGGATATCTCAACTACAAAGTTTCCAAGGGGACGCTACAAAGGGCATTTGCTGTTGACTCATACCCTTTGGTTGACTATACTCTCCCTTTCTCTTATCCCTTCTAGGTCATCGTCTCCGGACGCGATTTGTTCTTGCTCTGCTCTTACCGCTGCATTCCGAACGGCAAATGGCAACCCTTTTCCCGCGCCTTCTAGCGACATGTATTTTAGAGCCGCTAGAAGTTGTAATCACGAATGCTATGGACGTTAAAGCATGGCGACCTAGGATAAGGCAGCGTTGGGAAAACGAGCCCCGTATTACACCCACGCAATTGTCTGCGCCCGCCGTTGGTACAGCGGCTGTGCTGGATGGGGGCTCCCAATCAAATGTCTATAGTAAAGAAATCCGTACAAGTACAAGTATAAGAGACCAACCTTTCACAAGGTGTCGGTTAAAACTACCGCCTGTCCACCACTAAGCAAGACGACTTCCATTCTGTAACCTTAACAACCATCCTAGCTTCGCCGGCATCAACGTTGCTGCCACTGACTAGTTATGGCATACCCATCCATTGCCATCCCAGGACAGCCTCTCGGCCCAGCACCTCAATATCTCTCGGGTCCAGGAACGCACGTTCAAAACTCACTGCTGTGCGCATCGATACTAGGACCAGTAGTGGAACAAACAGCACAAGGCAAACCAAAGGCTAGCTCCAAAAATACAGGATATGTTCCGCCACTCCCTACCCTCTCTATTCAGCGCTCTGCGCAGTCATCGTCGTCAAATGATATTGCTCTTACAAACGTGCTACCGGAAGTCGGTGCAGTCGTTTTGGCGAGGGTAACGAGGATCAATCCCCGACAGGCGACTGTCGCTATATTGGTCGTTGGGGAGACTGTCTGTAGTGATGAGTTTCAGGGATTAATTCGGCAAGTAACGACTCTGTGGGCATACATTCACGCGTGCGTCAGGGAGTCGTTCTTGGAGCTAATCTGTCGTCCCTAGAGTGCAGGATGTTAGAGCTACAGAAAGGGATAAGGTTAAGATCTTCTCGAGCTTTCGGCCGGGTGATATTGTAAGGGCGCAGGTGGTATGTCCTGCGATAAGTTGACATGTCTTAGCATACCTTTGGAGTACTGTGGTAACAATCGTTGCTACAGATATCGCTAGGAGACCAATCGAACTACTACCTCGCAACCGCGGGTAACCACCTTGGAGTAGTCATGGCAACATCAGACGGAGGTAACACCATGTATCCTATCAGCTGGAAGGAGTTCAAGGACCCAGTAACTGGGACTACTGAGAGTAGGAAGGTTGCGAAGCCATTTTAAATTACAAAGGGCTTCCCCAAGATTTGGTAGTCCACACAATGTCAGGAGCGTCAGACCCAGATACCCCAGGCAAATGCTACAGCCAGTCCAACGAGCCATCACGTATGGTCAAGAGTGGTAGCACGAGTGTAAGGGATGACTTGGTGATGTCGAAAGATGAATTGCTATTTCCGGCAGAGTGTATAAAGTAAGCAAAAGGTTTGACTTCTCATGTGTTTGAGACAACAATATGTAGGCCTACCCTAGGTTCACTAGCGCTTAGGATGTCAGAGTTCATAAGACGACATCTGTCTCTGGTTCCTGCATATTGTTTCAATCCAGTCTATAACTCGACGGCAGCACTTAGAAGCACGAAGGAGAGAGTCTAAGCTAGACCTTTGGAGAGGGCTAAATTATCCATTACTTATTAATATCCATGAGAATAGTCTAGCACATGCCAATTCGTCTATAACGCCCAGCTAAACCCCGTGTTTAGCCACTCTAAGATCTCTTGGGCGCTTTCCCACGGATGGCTCTCCGTCTCTGCGATATCATATGGGTGTACAATATATAAGACCCTGTAAACACAAGTTAATTGACTGTGCAAGTACTTCAGCCTAGGGGCGTCCAAACCAGGAATATAAACGAGCATAGCGACCTTAGAAAAATACCCGCAATACAAATTCCATTTCCCCGCTGGCTCAAGGGCCTTGTACGTAAGCCACATCTCACTGGCAATACCCAGCGGATAGAGCACGTAAAAAGTATTATATCTACCCCAAATTCAACAGTTAGCACCCACCCAGACCAAGGAAATATGAGAACCAAGCCGCAATACTAACCTCAACCACAACAACACACCAGGCACCGATCCTTGGAGCCTCATAACAAAATATGAATACCGACACACCTCCGTCGCACTCCACGCAGCAAGCATCGACGAATACACCCACGACGTGCCCGTCTCCCGTGGAAAACAATTCACAACCCCCCAGACAAGCAGGTATCTCGAAGCAACTTGCAAAAGCGTCGTCCAGACGGGCGAGCATACCACCCCTATAAGAACGTCAAAACGCAAAACGCAACAAACAAACACAGAAAACAAAGGTTCCCCAAGTTTTTTATTTTATTTTATTTTATTTCTCTCGGTACTTCAATCAATGAATGAATGAAAGGGGGAAACTCACCGAGAGCTGCATGAGCTACCTCCAGCGCGGCAAGTGTCTGCGTCCACTTTACAAATTCCCCTACGCCCCCGTAGACGTTCTTGAATCCGACGAGCGGCACCAGAAGCGCCACGCGGCCTAGGACGGCGAGCCAGAGGATAGCATTAATGGAGTTGTAAAGGATCAAGTATCGCGTCCTCAGCGGCTTTCGGTCGTGGATATCCATGCTGGAGCTGCTTGGGAGTTGCCCCAAGAAGGTGGCTGCTCGTGGTTGGTTGGGGAATTATCGTTGGTTGAAGGCTTGGCATAGCCGCCCCTTCATTAGTTAGCCATAAAGGTACAGACTACAGAGCAGCATAATACTTCATCCATTCACACATACTACCACGCGCACAGCGAGCATCCACCACATCCACCCCTCGTGCAGGAGCTGTCCCGGGAGGGCTGTGGTGTCTAGAAAGACATTTATTGCACAACATTGCAGGATTGGCTTATGTTTTTCCATTGTTCAACCCGACCTCCACGCCTTCCCTTGCCCCAAGATAAGCAGAAAGCCTTAGTAATGCTCCTCCGTACCTTGGTAGTTACAAATGCGAACCCCGTATTCCTCTAATCATTGTTTCGCCTCTGCCCCTGTAAGGCGATGCAAGGGTGCACAGTCAAGTGTATAAAGCAGACGCACCGAAGAGCATCACAAATATGGTAGCAGATGGGAAAGCGTTCAAGATAGCACCCTGGACAATGAAATCCATCAACCGTATCAACCCCGTCTCACCTACTGCATAGAGTAATTTTGTAAAGGTATCGTAGCTCGTCAACCCTTTTGACAGGCCTATAGGTATAGCTGAAACATTGCCTTTGGCGCGCTAACCTTCTGGTTGCAGCCATCTACTCGGCAAACGGCAAATGGCGGGTTCTTTGGCTTGAGTGCTTTCCTCTTCGAAGTCAACTTTCGATCCTTAGTGCATTCCCCGCAGTAAACCTATACAGCAGGCCATTAGCAAGGGGTAGTAGTATCAGTGGAGCCAGACAAGACATACGTGACCACACTTAGCAACCCAAACAGAGCGCTTTACGTCGTCGTCACCAACGGTCAACTCATCATCGCAATTCGGGCAGACAATAACGTCTCCTTCATTTGGGGATCTTGTAAATCCTTCTTGTGCCGGCTCAGGAGCATTGTAAGTCCGTTTCTCAAGCACGATGACAGCATCATCTGGCGATCCATCTGCCATAAGCTCAAACCCAACGTCTCTGTAGTCAAGGACTGGTACAGGGAAGTTTGCAGCTGCTTGGACATGTCCTACGTCATCATTCTGTTGACGAGGCCGCCGGGGATGACTGCGCACCTCCCCGTATTCGCCGATCCGCCGTGAGATTAAACTTAGTCTCTCATGAAAGTTGAGCTGTGTCTGCTGTTGACCAGTAACAGTGACTGGACCGCGATCGTTAACACCACCAACTCCGTGGCCGACGCCTCTAGGGGCACTGCTATATATTTGGTGAGGTTCAACAGGTTGCGCAAAGGCTCCCAGACTTGCTGGCCGACGGAGGTCAACACGTGCAGGAACACGGGGTCGAGAAAAGGTTAGTTGTACATCAGGACTAGGCTGTCGTAGGAGTTCTGGTGTATCAGGTAGGGCATCAACGTCTATGATATCCCGTGGATAGTGTGGTGGCCGAGATATCCTCGCTGACGAAATTCCACGAGAAACATTACGAGAAGATGGTGGGGAATCGTCCCCGGTGAGATCGATCACGGTTTGTGAAACAAGTCTCCCGGGCCCGGCAAATTCTGAGGGTCGAGGCGCCGGAAGCGTTCTGGATTCCATACTATCGACGGGCGATAGCAGATGCGGAAAGCCAAGTATATGGCTTTGTGTGTGTTCGGACGGAGAGACGGAGACAGTGGAGGGGTTGGAGGAAAACTCGCGGTTATTAAAGGGCCAAAGAGGTTGGCTGCTATGGTGCCCACTAGCCATCTGATGATGAGTTCTCTACAGAAAGCGGCGGGTTAGGTGACTATTCCAATACAGAGGATTCACCACTGTCGGCCCCATCTCGCACCGTGGGTGCATGAAGACTAACACTAACCTTGCTGCTCAAGCGCGTAGGGGCCAAAAGGAAGTCACCAGTGTCCATGCTCCAGCTCAGCGATAAGTCCGCAGAAGAGAGCAGAACGGCTCCAGTGTAATGAACGCAGCGAAGACAACGGAAGGGCGCGGAAAGGAGGGCGAGCCGGGGGGTCAAGGAAGAGGGGAGGGAGTTTGTTGTGTGCAGGAGAGGTGAACGAAGATGGTGGAGCAAAGTGCTGACGGGTCGAGGTCAAGCGAGTTCTCGACTATCGGGTTGGTGCCAGTGCATTAAGGCGGCAACGGGGACCTGATTTAAGCACGTGATACAACGATTCCGTCAGTGAAGATTACTAATAGCATCCGTCTCCGTCACTTGGACATTAGAGTACTATTCGCGCCGTCTTACACCATCCTTCACTTCCCCCCTTGGTTGAGTTACTCCAAAGCAAGGCGCAGCCCCCGACCAGCCAGGACCCTTTGCTAGCTCGGAGCCCCTCCACAGATACGCTCTAGTTGGGACCTGCCTTATGGGTCGGTTACAAGACGCAATAAGAATTCCCAGACTTTATTTTGGCATCCGTACTATGCGAGGCTATTGCAGTTTACCTAGTAGCTAGGCGACTTGCACCTTACATATGTACAGAGTAAATGCAGTATTTCAATCTCTATAGAAATACAGACCCCGACACACAAAATCCGTTGCTCCAGCCCATGTCCATTCGACATATCAGGCATCTCAAGACGCTGATTCCTCGCCCTATTGAGATCTCAAAACTGTAATCACCCCGTCCATGCTAGCAGATATCAAGCTCTGTGCCCGCGGCCCCCATCGAACAGCGACTCCCGAAACCGCAGTTCGAAGAGGCTCTGACCACTCCTTAGTTGACTTAGTATAATGCCGGACCGAGGTGCCGCTAGGTCCAGCTACAGCCAAAAATTGACCCGTGTAGTCCCACTCCACGCCATCTACCTGGCTCCCAATCTCCAGCACCTTTGTCTGGGCAGCCTTGCGTAGATCCCAGATGGATACGCTGGTCTGCCCTTTTACCACTACCGCTAACCAAGTACCATTCTCGGAGAATGATATGGATTGGATTGGTCCAGTAGAGTCGAAGTTGGCGGCATTCGTCCCAGCATTGACGTTGAAAATCTTTATCTGCCCATCCTCGCCTCCAGCGGCGAAGAGGTGACCGTCTGGATGAAATCCAGCAGTAGTCAGACCTGCAGGATTTATTTCTATTAGCAATTATATCGAGGTCATATGGCAGTTAGGCATCATAGTTACCCGAATCGGTGAAAACCTGAGACACGGGTTTCAGGCTCGACAGATCATAAAGAAGGTAGCTCTTATCGACACCAACTGAAGCTAGTAACTCTCCGCTAGGATGCAAAGCCAATGCAGTAATTGCGCCAGCGTGAGAGCTAAAGCTTGCAACCTCAGCTCCACCAAGATCAAAAATCTTAACTACGCCTGAAGCCGTAGAAAAAACAGCACAATTTCCCCACCACGTCGCGTCCGTAATTGCACCGCTGCCGCCATCGAGCGTCTGAAGTAGCTTCTTCTGAGAAACGGAGTATAGACCAGCTATCCCATCCGTCCCACCAATAATAGCGAGGTCGCCCGATGCATCAACAGCGATAGACTTTGTGCCCCGGAATAAAGCTTCTGATGACCCTTTGGGCGTGAATGACTGGATGATCTCAGAATTCGCCCAGTCCTGAGGAACTACACGTTTTCGGCGGGGCTTGGACAGCCTATAATGGGTAAATCAGCTCACATAGAAGGCGGAGAATAAGAGAGGGCAATCCAGTGGGCCCAGACCTTTCTTGAGTCGAATCAACCTTTGCCGCGATGGTCTCTGGTAGGCCATGGTTATCAATCTGCATTTCATCCCCGCTACCAACAGCTCCCCCAGCATTGATAGTGACCTTCGAAAGCGCTTCTCTAGCTTCATCTCTCTCACGAGTTAACCTTGCAATGACCCTAACAGCTGCATCATGCTGATATAGGGCCGTGCTTAACTCTTGACGAGTCTGCGCAAGCTGCTGCCTCAAGCTGTAAGTCTCAAGCGCAAGTGCATCCCATTCATTCTGGAAAACCGAGAGAAGCGATGGTATGGAGGTAAGGGTGGGAGGGCGTGGTCGGATAACGCGAGCAGATTTGAGGTCGACTAAGTCATCGAGGGTAAGCTCCTCCTCTGTCACGGGATCCTTTCCATTATCAGCAATATAGGCTTCTATCAATCGCTTTTCGAAAACATTCCCTGGGCGGCATATCAGTAGACGATGCGGGCAATATGAGGTGATACCTGTCGACCTACCACTCTTTCGCGACGCTACGGGCACTTGAGGCGCCTCTCCAGATACTGCGTATTATCAGCAAAATAGATCTGATTCAAGATAGCCTGAAACAATAGGACTCACTTGCGCACAGCATCTTGCAGTTTCAAAAGGATAGCTTCGTTGAATTTACGATGAGCACGCGTGAAGACAGGAGGACTTCTAGTTTCCCTCAGACTTAAGAGCCTCAATCTAACCGAAAAGGGACATATAGTATCCCCCAATGGACCAGAGTGAGACTTTCTACCTCAAAGGATACTCTGATTCCCTTCTATCACTCCCCCTCCCCCTCGTCGCCCGCAAAGGAGAGTTTCACTGCTTTTGCCTTTCTGGGCTTGTCTCCAGATTCCGCTTTGCCAACTAGGGGTTTACCATCTTCAACAGGCCCATCATCTTGGAGCTCAACCCCTACAGCCTTCCCCGCCTTTCTCTTTTTCCGCCCGCCAATCCCGGCAACAGGTCTTAATCCCTTACTACTTACGATATCTTCCGTATGTCCCGCAACTTTAGCCTTCTCGATCGGATAAGCAGCGCTGTCCACAACGTGCGACTCCATATCCAACTCCGATCCCTGGGCTTTGCCAAGCAAGGCCTCATACTCGGCCTTTGAGAGGATGTTACTTCCTTCATCCACATAGGTAGGATCGTCCCCCACATCCCCACCCCTAATATACTTAGGGCGGGTAAGGGGACGCTCATGACGATGCGAATCACCCCCGCCTTGCTGACTCCTCAACTTCCGAAGAAAGCTGGGTTCCTTCGGTTCTACAAAGCAATTAGAGTCCCGGTTCATCTCGTATCACCCTAGTTGAGTATACCGTATGCTAGATTCTTAGAATCGAAACCCATCCTTGCTCTGCGAGTGTTCAATCTAGCTGAACAGCAGCTGCCAGATGGCCCCGAAGCGTAGATTGCGGCAAGTGTCTCGATAAAATCGCAAGACCACTAACCCTCCCAGTACGCAGCAGTCCTAGAGCATAGAATGACTGAGTTTCATGGTGATTTGCGTGGTTGTCCACAAGTTCCAGTAATAGAACCCTCAGGACAGGTTACCACTGCAGACAACCAGCCAATCCCCAACAGCGACGGTGCCAAGACGGTTGCTGCCCTTGGCGACTTCCCCTGACTAATTAGAACTTGTCGGCGCCGCCCTAGTGCCAGAGCATCCAAGGATCCTGCGGACTGGGCATCCCAAGCTGATCTCTGTCTACTTTTTTCTCCCCAATCTCCTAGAGGAAAACGTCTTCGCAACTTTCGCGGCGTCCATGCTGAGTGGAAGCCACTTCACGTTGCACGCGAGGCGTTCGGCTTGAGTTTCTGTATCAGCGAGGACTGGTCTTGGCTCTGATCCCTGAGGAAAAGCCTCTCGTCGAGCACACCCACCTCCTATCGTCTCTACAGACAAACTTTGGGCGCCGCAATCTGTCGCCAACCTACGACAGCGCCCAAGACAGTGACCAATTCGTCCAGCTGTTGGTCGCTTGGCGGACGGGAATTTCGCAAAGCACCGACCAGCACGAAGGTCTACTCTGGAGAGTTCTCCAGCCGTTCATTACTACAGGAGAGTTCGAGGTTCGCATAGAAGTTCTCGACCTGAGTTCGCGCTGGTTAGCTCAAAGCACCTTGTTTCTGGAATCAGAAAGGTAGTTTGGTCCGCTTTGTGCAGACCCCCATACCTTGCTACCTCACTGTCCTCAGCATTTCATAGCGATGGGCCGTTTTCGAAATCTCGTCAAGGAGATATCCTCATCGCCTTGGTTGTCCAGTGTCGATGATCTATCACGGGAGAAAGGCCGCTTCACACAACGACTATCGTTTTTCCGACGGCGGATACGCCTAAAAGGCAATTCATCCATCTCGATTCCTCTTGGCGTTGTCCTTCTCTTTCCATGTATAGTCGTCGCACTTGTCGTCATACTCTTTATCCGGCATCCATCATCCCCCGGAAGAATACTTTTGCCCGCTGGATCTCCTCCCTCCATTAGGTTAGTAATCGTGAAATTAACGTATAGTTCTGCTTCGGCTTACACGTCTACCCTATCCAGAAAGATAAGCGAAGAGTACGACAAAGTATTTTATACAGGTTGTTTAGAACCGCAGAATCAGCACCCGCGGCAAAACGCAGCATTTGTAGTGTTGGCAAGAAACAAAGAGCTGGAAGGAGTCCTTCAGTCTCTTAAGTCGATCGAAAGACACTTCAACCGCTGGTTCAACTACCCATATGTCTTCCTTAATGATGGAGATTTCGACTCCAACTTCAGAGAGACCGTTATCAATCACACAAGCAGCCCAGTAGAATTTGGCAAGATAGACCCCAGTATGTGGGGATACCCAGACTGGGTCGATCTCGCAGTCGCAAAAGAAGGAATTGCCAAGCAAGGGGACCAGGCCATTATGTATGGCGGCATGGAAAGTTATCACCATATGTGCCGATTCTATTCCGGGTATGCACCGTGTTGTTCCGAGCAGCAGCTACCAACTCAGTAACTAATACACATAATAGATTCTTTTACAAACATGAGCTTCTCCAAAAGTACGAATGGTACTGGCGCTTGGAACCGGAGATCAAGTACTTTTGTGATATAACATAGTGAGTCTATTGCCTTCCTCGTCGAGAGCAGTAATTAACAAGTCTCAGCGATCCCTTTCTTAAAATGGCGGAAGCAAACAAAACTTATGGGTTCACAATCGCCGTCAAAGAACTAAGAGAGACGGTGCCAAATATTTTTCGCTATGCCTCCGCCTACAAACGACTCAATAATCTCACCTCGAAGGGTCTATGGGAGATGTTTATCGAGGACCCTCCCGAAAAGCCCACGTCCTTGCCCACCGATGATCCGAAATACAAGGCGCCGCTACCCGAAGAAATTCTGAAAACAGACCCTGGCGGGGG
The DNA here is from genome assembly GCA_021527025.2 of Geoglossum cookeanum. NCBI lineage: Eukaryota > Fungi > Ascomycota > Geoglossomycetes > Geoglossales > Geoglossaceae > Geoglossum > Geoglossum cookeanum. Next base: position 73,144 of record JAJDFF020000019.1, read on the forward strand.
CATTTTGCCCGAAGTCGATCCCGAAGCGATGGAGTCTGAGAAATACAACATGTGCCATTTCTGGAGCAATTTCGAGATTGCTCGGCTCGATTGGTTCCGCGGCAAAGCATACGAAGACTTTTTTGAAATGATGGACAGGAGCGGAGGATTCTGGATGGAGAGAGTAAGCACACTTAGCACAGCGCCGTCACGGTTAACTGCTAACAACAATGACTCTTAAGTGGGGTGATGCTCCAATCCATTCCTTGGCTGCTGGGGCTCTACTCTCGCCAGCGGATATTCATTACTTCCGAGACTTTGGCTACCGCCACACCACCATCCAACACTGTCCGGCAAACGCCCCTGCTCGGCAGCTTCCAAGAATCCCGTTTCTAGAAACTACAACCACAGACGAGAAAAAGCGGAAGGAAGAGGACGAGTACTGGGACCAATGGGATCCCGTAAAGGAGAACGGAGTTGGTTGCAGATGCAAATGCGATACAGACATTGGGGATGTAGAGGGCAAGCAGGGAAGCTGTCTTGCCGAGTGGGTCCAAGTTGCAGGTGGCTGGGCGTCTCCATAGATTTTCATGTTTTTCTTTTTGTGTCAATATGTCTCCTGTTTTCCCCGCCTTATGTTGGGATGCGGTTGAGGAACTGAGCGATCAACATGTTGAATTCTAGGGATGTCTTCTCATATGAACGATTCCCTTTCCTCTAGCCGTCCTAGTTGCGGTTTGCATATCGGAGTTTCGTCTTTTGCTTTCACTACCAGCCGTTTGATAGTCTCCCGCACGCGCCACATTACTATTCTTGACAAGTGGCTTCGTTCTCTCTACTCTAGCCTGCGTTATTCTAGGGGGATCTGGATTTGGCTAGAGGGCCCCAGAGATGGGTGTGGACGTCAACTCGAGAAAAGCAGCATGCGACGGCAGCGCCACTGGTTTCTATCCGGGCCTCTCATTCCCCGATGACTATACCTCACGGGAATCAACAGCCGGATGCAGGCTGTAGCGCCTAGCTGCGCGAACGCCTGTGGGGAAATAGCTCTAATCCGGCTGAACTCGAACAGAGCGGCAGAGTTAGCCTGAGATACATAATTACTACATGTATGTATATTAGTCATAGGAACGAGAAAACAACTTACTCGCCAGCACAACGCCATTCAATGCAGGGTCCCTAGATATTTTGCCGCTAATACGCAAATACAGTCGAGTCGCGTTACAAGAATCTCGCGTTATAAGAATTATCGCGCTTTAAGAATATGAATACGCAGCTCCACCCCAATCCTGGGCTCCTACTATAAGAATATATAAGAATAATCGCGCTATAAGAATGGGGTCCATTGCCCCGACCATATTCTTGTAACGCGACTCGACTGTATGTGCAAATACGTTTGAATTGTGGCGGTTGAGCGTAAGAGTAAGATGGGATGTGGATGCGTGATGAGGAAGGTCTTAGCGGGGGGCTTCTAGCGCGGGGTGACCCAAGGCAACTGAGTGCCCCATACTGCGTACACCTCATTGCCTGGCCAAACCCCTCCTCAAACGAAGTAACCAAGAGCCAAACAGCCACGCGTTAACCTCCTTCAGCACCCAGCCAGAGTTGATGCGTTGATGTGCTAATGCAAATCCCCGCGGTTTGGAGCTCCCCCGATAGGCCTTCTAAAAATCTACCGCAGCAGGGCTCGCCCACCGTGACCTACTTTCGAGCCCGTCGAGTCATAGCCGGCTACGAAGCGAATAAGACGGATACTTGAGCTCGGGTTCTGCCCCAACACTGAACAGTCCATGAAGTAAGTCTCCTCCTACCCTCTCAGAATGTTCGGATAGTATATTCTCCTTCCAAAGACGGCCCTGCATCTTCAACTCTTCTTTCCTCTCACTCTCCTCTCACTTTGCCTGTCGGACGTTCCGCCAAACCTCTATTAAGCCCCACGACATCGTCTAGCTCTAAGCCTCACCCAGCTAATGAATATGCAGACTTGCGAGCTAGACAGCAGCAACGAACGCTCAGTTACATTCTATTTTCCGGTGCTTCCAGTCGAAGCCAAACCGCCCTCACTATCATCATCAGCAATGTCTGGGCGTTCGGATATCCACTCTGACGACAACGCCAGTTCGCTAGGCGACAGCGCATACGAAATCCTTACGGACTCTGCTGTGCTGACCTCAGATGACGAGGATCGCGACGATAATACAGATTCAGTAGCCTCTCTTGACGAGCATGGGACTGACGATGTTGCGAGCCTTGCGGACACCGAAGCAAGTGAAGAAACGGCTTCGACCTCGAGCCGATCCGATTCCCACCCAGAGATACATGGTATCCCTGAGTTTAGCGGCCTTGACCAGGAGACACACTACCGGGAAGCTTCGGCAAGTGGAGCTACATTGAGAGGGGAGGAACGATCATCTACACCACCTATCGAGTTCGAAGAGCCGGCGTTCCTTGGGGATCAGGTCTCCGTTACCCACACTGTTTTTAACTTCAGCGAACAGCAGACCACTGAAATCATCAAGCGTGTACGGATCACAGACCCCCCCACTCGTCTTGCAGCAACTGTCAGGCAGACCATGGCCAAAGAGGGTCTGGCGATAGACGAACCCTTTCGTGTCCTGTATGTGGGAAACTCAACGGCTAAAGGAGACATCATTTCGAAGATCGGAGCATCCCTCGCGGTTCCTATGGCTGGGACTGGCCACCGACGCTCGTCGAGGTTTAATGTCGTTCCCGTGTCTTCTTTTGGAGGCAGCAGCTCGCCTGAGGTTGAACTAATAGATTCCTTTGGACTTGAGCTCGTGGTGGACGAATGTACCCACGCGAAAACCGCGAAAGTCGATGGAAGGCCAGATACTCTCACTTTGAATTTGAACAATAGCTTCTGGTATCGTTCAAGGTGCGACGACTCCGGATTTCATCTCGAGTCACCCACATACTGGAAACTACCACACCTCGCAGTATTCTTTTGTTCAGACAGTGATAGCATCTCTATGCGCCAAACCCGCCTGTATGCAAGATCTTTTATGGCTCGGCACGCGGTTCCGTCCATCTTCATCTCCCAAAACCCACTTTATGGCAGATCGGTAGAAAACTACGCCCTCGACACTCGCAGCATTCACATGTGCCTTGAATCCCGCAGCGCAACTTTGTTGGGTAATCGCGTACTCAAGAGGCTGCCAATTGACTTATCAACATTCTTAAACATCGACGCAAGACAGATGAACAGGAACTTGGCTTGTCTAACTGGGCTCCATGCTGGTAGAGACGCACTGCAACTGTTGGATTCCGAGCAAACTCCGTTGCCCCAGAGCGTTGTTCCCGAAGACGCCAAGGCGTCTCCATATCCCTACAGGATTGCTCAAGGTCTAGCCTTCTTGCGCGAGCAAAAGAGCAGAGGGTTTTGGGCCACAGGCTTGGTTATCAGTTTCTTCGTGCTTGCTCTGGCTACAGCTACTTTCTCTTCCAACCCCTACGCATCCGTCCAGTCGTCTTGGAGATCGCGTAGCAGAGGACCAGAGAATTACATTCAACTCGTCTCAACCCCAGCCTCCTCGGCAACTGTCGCAACGAGTGTAACAACTCCCTCCGGTATGCTACCCCCTCAACCACATGATACCAACGCTGTGCCATCACTGGAAACCGACCGACCAACGTCCAATAGTATCGCTAGTCCAAGCTTAGATTTTGCAGGCATACTATTCAACCAGCCACTCACAGCCGTGAACGACTCCGACAAGTTCAAGCTTCATATCATTGGTGATAGCCACATGATATTGCGGCCACCACGTCGATTCGCGCTTCTCAAAAAGCCACCAAAGATCTTTGTCAGAGTCACTAGAAACGACAGAGTAGTCGATGTGAGACTATCGAAGCTTTTCGAGGGAGCGTATACCCTCAAATTGGAGAGAGAAGATGCCTACGGAACCATGAATGTGTCCGTCTGGACCAAATCAAAGCCCATGATGGAGCAGATTTTCGAGCTAGACTTTGGTTCCCCGTGGTTAAAGATATGGGGCTTGAGGAAGGCAGCCCGAGTCCTTTCAGAAGAGCTACAGAAAGATGCGAAATACGCGCAAGACAGCTTAAATGCCGTTGTTGGCCAGGCAGCAGTGGACGCGTGGAATGCGATGGGCAAAGCATCACGAGAGGCAAGAAAAGGGGCGGCCAAGACCCAAGAGCTTGTAGTCTTCACAGCGAAACAAATCTCAGAAAAGGCATCGAAGCAAGGCCAAACTGCATCGGAGATAGCAATGCACGCCAGTGAGCTTTCCAGTGTTGTCTCCAAACAAGTTAAAGGGCTCTACCAGGCAACAAGAAATCTCCCAGGCTTGCTAGTATCGGAAAGTTTACGAAAGGCTCAACTGCAGGCGCAAAGTATCTGGAAGAGGAATCCAGACAAAAGAGAGGCCAAGAAGGCAGCACGAGCAACACGACGCACAGATAGGAGAGAGAGGAAGGCATGCAAGAAGGGTTGCAGGGGCCGGAGATGACCTCCCCAACCACTGCCGCTCCCCCCAAATGTTGGGTTGGGGTTTGGATCCAAAGTTTCCCCTATTGTCCTTTGTTCCTTCTGGTTGGTAATTCGCTCTTGAGGGGCACCCGCAAGCAAGAGATTTTCACTGTAGCTGTTTTTAGTCTGTTATGGGTGCTAGGCAGGAGTAGGCAAGGATATGGGGAATGGGATGGGGCTTTGTTTTCTATATATGTACTGTGTGAATGATGAAACAATTTACACTCAACGCCGTATATTGTGCTAACTTGTGCTGTGTTGTATGCTGTGTTGTATACTGTACCATGTGTAGGCTGCCAGGAACGACTTGCCACACTACGAAGGCAGGCGGCATTAAAATCCGACCATTTACTGAAACGAAATTTTCTAGTCAACAATCCCACGGGAAAGGTTTTTTTTGCAAGTACAGTCGAGTCGCGCTGCAAGAATATGGTCGGGGCAATGGACTCCATTCTTATAGCGCGATTATTCTTATATATTCTTATATATTCTTAAAGAGCGAGCCTGGGGTGGAGCCGCGTATTCATATTCTTATATAACGCGAGATTCTTGCAACGCGACTCGATTGTATTTTCAAAAAAATACACAATAGAAACTTAAAATTTCGATGACTTTCACAAAAAAATTAATGGTCGGATTTCAACGCCGTCTGCCTTCGTACATTGTTGCCGGGGTTTTGAGCGATGGGCGCATTTTTACTGTGTTGTGTTGCCAAGACCACGCCAAACATTTCACCCCACAACAACATTTCTTCCCCGCTACACCTCTCACGCGTCTTTGTACGTCGACTTTCCATCCAGAACCACACATACCGAAGTGCCCTTAGTGAGCACCCGATCACACAACCCCCTCTTCCAGGAAATCTTCAAGATGTCTGAGCACACGGAGACCACGCCTGACACTGCTGGCGATACTGCTCCAGTCACTGCCGACGACACCGCTCCAGTCACTTCCCTAGCTACTGCTACCCCGGCCGCCACTACCACCCCAGCTACTGATGCCCCAGTTGCTGCCCCGGGCACTATGGTTCCCCCCCCCGGCGAGACAAAAGAATCTAAGACAACCGAAAGTCCTTTTGCCCAGCTTTCAAACGCGGATAATGTTTTTAGCATGTTCGGCGGAGGGAGCAAAAGGCCAGAAGCCTCTGACAAGGAGGTTGAAGAACCTGGATCTTCCAAGTCGAAGGCAAATGCGGATGAAGACGTTCGTCCAACCCGCTACTCGGGCACGTTCCACATCCAGTTGTGCTAATTCTCCTTTGCCGCTTAGGAAGAGTCCCCTGAATCACATCAGCCTGACGTATATTACGAGCCTGTCGTTCACCTTAAAGCGTTATCTGGGATAGAGACCGGCGAGGGACAAGAGAAGGAAACCTTCAAGATGCGTGCCAAACTATTCAGGTTTGACCGCGACCTTCGTGAGTGGAAGGAGCGTGGAACTGGCGATGTGAAGCTTCTGAAGCACACGGAAAATGATAAGACGAGACTGGTCATGAGGAGAGATAAGACTCTAAAGGTCTGTGCCAATCATTATGGTACGCAACCATTTCCAGCCACCTCTATGTCTACTCTAGCCTGTTAACACCTGACCCCAAGTGGTCCCGGATATGAAACTCTCCCCAAACATCGGAAGTGATCGAAGCTGGGTTTGGAATGTCGCTGCAGACGTCAGCGAAGGTGAACCAGAGGCCCAGACACTTGCCATTCGTTTCGCCAATAGCGATAGTGAGTTTCCTCGGCTTTCAATGTGTTGGCCTCTTGCAAGGTTGCTAATATCTCATTGTACAGATGCCAACTCCTTCAAGGAAGCGTTCCTTAAAGCTCAGCAGGAGAACGAGGCCATCCTCAAGAAATAAACGACAATGAGAATAGCCATGAAGCCAGGAATTCCTATGGATGACGCGCTTCCCGTTATTACGCCCCCACCCCATCGCTGGCATTTAGTACCGTCGCTCTAATCCCCATCGTCAATGCATCACAACACAACCCCACCCTCATTTCCTCCTCCATAGCGTATTTGCTCTCGCCCGGTTCCGTCACAGCTCGGTGAAGCCCCACGAAAAGATTAATCAGGCAACTGACATGCATAACAGTCGTCACGAACTGATGGAAGGCGAGATGGGCCTATTGACGGCGAGGGAGATTCAGATTTGGCGGGTCGAGAAATCCCAAAATTCATGTATCTAGACAAGAGTGAAATTCGATTCCCCAGTAGAGCGCAGGAAGCCCCCACCGCCGAACAGAGTACGTGATGCACCAGACCCATACCCCATAGATGCGCCCCGAGTTCATACTGTAGGCGTGGGGTACTTGTCACGTGGTCCGCCAGCGCTTACTATGCGCAACTTCCACCCCACTTTCCTTCTTTCCATTCGCACGCACGTCGGTGTACGGAACCCAAGTGCATCGACATCAAATCCTCCTCAGATCGCAAGTCACTCAGAGGGAGCTGCCAACATGGTCGAGGCAAGTGCTTTCCGCCAGGGCATGTGCCCAACATCATTGCAATCCACCCTAAACCATCTTGTTTACCGTGAATATAGGTAAAGCGTACCATAAAGCTCGTTACAACACAAGAGATTATGTAAGTCACCAAGCCAACTCCGTCAATTGCTATACGCCGCAGAGCACACCTTGCTGATAGGCAGCTCCTCGGCCGATAGCGAAGGGAATCAGTCCACGGAAAGCTTCCCACTGCGGAAATGGAGTATTAGGATCTACCTGCTCAACGAACAAGGCGAAGAGGTTCCTGCCAAAGCCTTTGAGAAGGTCACATACAAGCTACATCCAACCTTTTCGAACCCAACCCGGAGTAAGTTGTCACCACACTCCTAATCGCCACCTTTGCGAAGCTAATGCCCAACCCCGCGTGCAAATGCAGTGATCAGGGAGGACCCTTTTCTTCTCGAAGAAAAGGGATGGGGTGAGTTTGATATGGAAATTGTCTGCACCTTTGCGGAAAAGGGCGGGGAACAATCCATTTTCCATGACCTCAATTTTCAGAAGGATACCTATGACGCTACGCACACCATCGTAAGTGGTTCCGACGGTGCTCAAATAACAAAGGCTGTTTCGTATTTCGTTTTTATTCCTAACGCCAATCTCCTACCAGACCTTTAAAAACCCGAGCTCGAGGCTTCTCAAGATTCTCGCAGAATCTGGTCCTCTTCCTAGCGATCCCTTGGACACAGGGAACGGTACGGGAGCCGGGTCGGGTGCAAGTGCCAAACGAACAGCAAACCCCCATAAGTCGAAGAAGAAGGGAAACAAGACTGTAGGCCTGAGCTCACACTCAGTATATCGGTTTTTCCTTGGCAGACAAATGCTAACCAGTACATTGAACAGATCGATATGGATAAGCTTGCCGACGGCCTCCAAAAGCTTCAAGAGGACGACCTACTTCAGGTCGTGCAGATGGTTCATGACAACAAAGCTCCTGATACGTACATCAAAAATGATGTTGAACGTAAGCTCAATTGGCCCCCTACGATTTTATTTTCCCCGCTAAAAACATGGACCAACAGAGGGTGAATTTCATGTGGATCTATACACCCTTCCAGACGCCCTAATCAAAATGCTCTGGGACTACGTAACTTCCAAGGTTGATGTCTAAGCTACATCTCCAGCTACTTATATGGGAAGCTCAGCGCTGCTGCGCCCCATGAAAACATGTTCTTTTGTTCTAATATTTGGTGGCGTATTTCTAGACTATCTTCCTGCCCAATTCAGGATAGGACATATTTTCCAAGTGGCATCTCTCTACGTCGAGCATACCCTATTAGGTAGTCTGTCAACGGTGTTTCCGTTGGCATTTCTCTATTCTCAAAGGCTGAAGGGAATGAATGTGCATATGCTCAGCCCAAGGGCATTGTAGGCTCCCAACACCGGCCAGAAAAATGTGCATGTAATTCATTACGGTCACGGGGGTGATTTTGCCCTTTCGTTGTTGTTTCTGTCCAAGATAGATGGACTGGCTTGAATGTACTGTACGATATGGAGAATCAAAAACGCGCAACATACTGCTCTTTCCCAAACAAAGTAGCGGTTGCTAAAATTCTGTGTCTTAGAAGGTCGTGATTTTCTAAAGTAAAATAATTGGAAGATGAAATGAATAATTATTTGTTGTATTTTCTTCTTATTTTACGATTTAATCTAGTTTCTCAACTATTATTATTATTATTATTATTATTATTATTATTATTATTATTATTATTTTTATTTGTTAGCAGTTTTTTTTATTTTTATTTTTATTGAGGACGAGATGTATATATATATGTGATGTTTGTATGTATTGCACGAGAGTTGTATGTTGTGTATGTATTGTGTGTTTTGTATGCACGTCGCGCGTGTTTGTATGTAAACAAGAGAGAGGAGCTAGAGAGAAAATCAAAATACAAAGTATCGAGGCGTTTTTCTGTCATTTTTTGCTGCTTGCTTGTTGTTTGAAGAAGGAAGAGGAAGAGAAGGAGGGAGAAGAAGAGGAGGGGAGAAGGAGGGAAGAGGAAGAAGAAGAAGGAGAAGAAGAATGGGGAGGATTTGCTTTAGCCTGCGTTGTGCGCGGGTGGCTTGTTTGTATATATGTACTGTATCTATGTACTTGGGGGTGTACTGCGGAGAAGGTACGTATGGATGTATGTATGTATGTATGTATGTATGTATGCATGTAGTATGAACTTGAGTTGTATGTGTGGTGGTATGTACCACGGAGAAGGTATGTATGTATGTATGTATGTATGTATGTACATGTACGTACCCATCCACACATCCACACATCCAACAGCCATCCGGAACAAAACGCCCCAATCCACCCATCTCCCCATCTACAAACAAGAAAAACAGCCATTAAGAAGAAGAAGAGCGTACCGATTTCCGTCATGTCGTTGTTTTTGTTGGGGGGGAAAGATTTCAGTCCCCGACCAACCAACAAAACCAACATGATCAAACCGAGCGGCAAAAACCGCGGGAAGAAAAAAAAGGTTTTTTTTTTTTTTGGGGGGGGGGAAGGTCGCTAGTTGTTGTTATATATATACATGTATGTGTGTATGTATGTATGTATAGAGATATATATAGATGGATAGATAGATGGATGAATAGATAGATGGGTGAATGGATACATTAGATATACGGCTAGATATACGGACCACCAGGGGAAAAACCCCCCCCCCCAAAAAAAAAGAGTTCGTCGCCGTATATATATATATATATATATATATATATATATCTGGCGCGCATGTACATATATGTACATAAGGGGCGATATAACAAACAACCTCTTTTTTGCGTACAAGCACAAGTACAAGTACAAGTACAAGTACAAGGCAAGTTGCAGGCGCAACCAATCAATCAATCAATCAATCGGCAGCGTACTAACGAGATATTGGGGGAAGGGTGGGGGGGAGGGTGTTTTGTGTTATTGTTCCCGGCAATAAACTAAACCCGGATAAACACCCCATAGTCGGTCGCGTTGGTTATATTGTATATTGAGGAAGGAGGAGGAGGGATCGACGCTCCTGTCTCGGAGAGAGAAAGAGAGAGAAGTCAAAAAAAAAAAAAGAAAGAAAGAAAAAGGGCATCGCGAAACGGGATCGCTGTTGCTGCTGCTGCAGTTGCAGCAGCAGCATTATACAACCCCCACCCACCCACCCATCCCTCTTCCCTCTTCCTTTCTTGTTATTTTTTGGGTTGTCTGCTTTGTGTATACTTACTTACTTGGTTACCTTGGTTTGTTAGTTTTGTACATGTACATGTACATGTACATAATATATATATACGCTCTGTATGTAATCCACTATACTATACCTGAAACGATAAGGGAAAAGGAAAGAAACAAAAAAATTAACTGTTTGTTCTGTCTCTGGCTCGGGGCTGTTTCAGAGAAGCACTGGGCCCCGGTGTGGGTGTGCCCCCCCCCCTCCTTCCTTCCTTCCTTCCTTCCTTCCCCGAGGTTTGCCGGCAGAAAGAAAGAAAGAGGTTGTTTGCTTGGTTGGTTTGATACATACATGATGTGTTTTTGCTACTGGAAATCGGAATCCCTTTTTTTTTTTGTTTTTTTTTGTTTTTGTTTGGCTCAATTAGCCCACTTGGAACTTCCACGCCAGTCGCCCCTTCCGTTCATCAATTTCACAGCTCACGTTCATGCCATATCACAGAAAGTGCCTAGTGATTATTATAGGCATCGGAAAACATAAAAGAAGGGAAAAAAAAGATATCTGTTGCCAGAGTCATATTCTAAATTAGCGCATGATGGAAAACCCCCATCCGTCGTGATATGCTCCCCCCTACCCCCTTACCCCGAACATTGGTGAAAACAAATGGGGAAATATTGCTATAGTGAGGGTATGATTCGCGAACCACATAAAGTATCCGAAAGAAATGACAAATCGAGTAAAAACGTATGGGTTGAGGAGGATCATTTGATACGAAGATTAAAGGTAGAGTAAGAGAATTGCCGGTTTCCCCTCACTAACCCCCCCCCCTCCTCCTCCCGGTAGAAACCTATGGTAGGTGCAGTTAGGTAAAGATGTGATGTCTGTAGAAATCAAAATATTTTAGTTTGGTCCCTTCATCAAACCCTATAGTAGGGCAATAAATAATGGGGTAAAACTTACTGTTGTAGCACCAGTTCAAGGCTGGAAGAACTGAGGTTCCGATTTGGTGGTATTTCATCAATTATCGAAACTAGATTGGCAAATAAATCTCCACCTTTGTAGGCCAAGATGGCTGGCACGCTGACAGCATCCATCTCGGCCTCGATATAGTGCAGTTTGACAAAGCGGGTCTCGCTGTATTTTTGCGCAAGAGTGCTCAGACAATCCTCGACAAGCCGGCTTACGGGTGACTGTAGACGCGCGATTGGGTTAGTAAAAGTGGTACTTTAGGGCAAATGGACAGAAGAGGAAGAGAAATAAAAATGCAAAGGGCTTCAATCTTCGGGGTGGTGGTGGTGGTGGTGGGTGTGTGTTGTGTGCCATACCTCATCGTCGTAGATGGCCACGATAACAACTGTTTCCGGGCCCACCTTCTCTACAGCATCCAGATATCCAGATGCGTCTACCACTTCCACTCTACCAAACGTCCGCTTGCTTGGGCTACGCCGTCGGGCTCTTGGGTCGAAAGTCTGCAGCTCTTTCAGCCGGTATTTGCGCCACTCGCGCATAAAACTCTCATCGTCATCTGAACTCAGATCACCCCTCTCGATGGTTCCTTTTGTTGGGGCTTTTGCCATCTCCTTTGAAAACTGGTTGTTTGGGGAAGTGCGTTTTGTCATGTTTGATCGCAGACGTGCTCGCCAGCCGCTGCGCTTCGCATTCTCAAAGGACTGTGCATCGGCTATGACACCTTTTGGTCCCGTGTTGGCGCTGAAGAGTGTAGCGGGCACCGTGTATCCTCTGGTGGATGTAGGCATAGTAGTGTCCTGTTCGGCGCCGCTGCCGTCGCTGTCTTGGTCGTGGCCGCGGCTGTCTCTGAGCTTGGGATGGGGCTCTGGAGCGTCGTCGGAAAAGCGGGTCTGAGCGTCGTAGTGTCCGTCGTCGTGTTCGTAGTCGTCGGGGTGTGCGGTGAGTCTGACTTTGTTTTTGGCCAGCAGTCCGTCAATCTCGTCTTGGGCAGTGGACATGGTGGCACGCGTAGGATGTAGGGCTGGTTATATATGGATGGGGCGGGGCTGGGGCTGGGGTTTGGCTCTGGGGTTGGGGGTTCGGGAAAGGGGGGGCCAACACGATCGAGGGGAGGGGAGGGAGGGGGGGGTTGGATGGAATAGATGATGTTGTGGGTTGGCTGTATCTGTATGTGTGTGTGGCGGGCACACACAGCGGCAACGGCAGCGAAGTAGCTTGAAGGTGGGCGATGGATGATGCACTGCAACCGACGCTCTGGAAGCGCGTGCACGTCAAATGCAAGCCCCAGCGTGCAGCGTGTAATGTGTTGCCTCGTACAGAGAACAGAAAAGAACGCGGCGAGTAGAACGGCAGAGGAAGGAAGGGGGGGGTTGATGCAACAACAAGCAACAAGCAAGCAATAAGCAACAAGTAACAAGCAACCCGAATCTGCCGAATCGCAAAGAGAAAACGTGGCCCGAGCCAGGGGGCGGGCGGCGGGCGAGATTGAGTCGAGAGAGTGGAGAGTGGAGAGTGGAGAGTGGATGGAGCAGGCGTAGGAAGAGAGTACGAGACGGGGTGATGGGTTTTGGCCAGGGATTTGTTATTATTCCTTGCACTACTACAACCAACAAACTCCTCTCCGGTAGTAGTAGTGTATTCTGTGCTGTGCTGCGGATGGCTGCGTTGACTCGGATGAAGGGCGCGGGCGATGGATGGGCCAGTGATGGGCCAGTGATGGGCCAGTAATGGGCTAGTGATGGGCCAGCTAGTGTTGATGGGGTTTGAGTTTGGTTACATGAGTGTGGGTGGTTACATGGGATGGGATTTCCATGGGCCCTTTCCCTCCGCCTCCCTGCAAAAAGACAAGAGACACACACGCTATTTCAACAGGGGCGATGCCTTCAGCGCCTCCTTATTCTTATTCCCATCCGCTGAGTGTGGCAGGTAGCTACATGAACTAACTGTACAAATATTTGTACATGTACATGAACATGTAACACGTACATTCTTATGTAGGGACACACAGTACTGCACTACACAGAGAGTAGCAGAGTGACACATAGTGACAGAGCACATCCCTACCCTACCTACTACTACTACTACTAATAATAATAATAATAAATATGGCTGAGGAGAGAGAGAAAGAGAGAGAGAGAGAGAGAGGGTGAGCGTTGGCGGGGTTCGGTGCTCCGTACTCCCCCCCCCACACACACACACACTCTCTCTCTCTCTCTTTCTCTCTGCACCCCACGATCACAGCCCAGGATCATGCCTGGACTTCGGTAGGAGGTGGAGGGGTTACTATGGTAGAGAGAGATGGAGAGTCATGTACGGAGTAGCCGTGTATGTGAGGGTTTTATGGAGGGAAGAGAATAAAGCGCGGAATGACGCAGGTGGAGAAAACGGGACAAAGGAAGCAGAAGAAGAAGAAGAAGAAGAAGTAGAAGAAGCAGAGAGAGAGAGAGGCGTGTTCTGCGGTTCTTCTTTTTCTTTGTCGCGGTTTGTTTCTGCATCTGTACTCTTAGTACTTTGTACTACTACTACTACTACTACTAACTACTACTACAAGTACAGTACAGTGCAGTGCACCCATCCAACGGCTCTCTGTACCCCGTCCTTTGTATGATGTATGTATGATATGTATGTACATGTACATGTACTAATGTATACTGATGTATGCTAATGTATACTAATGTATACTAAGTATACCTACTACTCCCACTCTTGCAAAGTACTTTTCACCAATGGTGCTTTTTTTTACTGTGGTACATGCCATCGCAAAGTAGTAGTGCACACGCTGGCTGGTTGGCTGGTTGGCTGCACGACCCAAAAAAAAAAAAAAAACAAAAACCGAAAGAAAAAACAATGAGCATAAGATTGGCCGTTTTGATGTTTGATGTGGCGTTGTGGGTGTGCTGTGCGTGTGTGTGCGCGCGGGGCGGCCGAAGGATCGCTCTTTCAACATCCGGAACGAGCAGTTTTACACCACGTGGGTTGTGGACTTGGGGTGGATCTAGCTAGGCCTTGTTGCTGCGTATTCTATCTATCTATCTATCTATCTATCTATCTGTCCCCCGTACGGAGTATATTGAGTATATTGTTCTTGTGCTTGTGCGCTGTGGTAGTGAGTGCCATGTATATTGTAGCCAGCCAGCCAGCCAGCGTGGAGGAGACCGAAACCCCATCCCATCCCATCCCATCCCATCCCCATGGCCGCCAGGTGGCAGCCAACACCCTCCTTCCCCCCCTCCCCAAACGCCGCGTCCAAGCTTCAGCCCTTGTCCGTGTCCCCTGCCCCTTGTGCCTGTGTCCCTTGTGTCTGTTCTCCTCACGTTTCTCCCGTTTCTCCCGTTTCTCCCGTTTCTTGGCGCCGGTCTGCCGACGTTACAGGTTTGTCGCACCTGGGGCTTGAGGTGCGTCGCTGTTGCTGCCATTGGCGCGCTTGCAGGCAGCTGGGCGACGATGGTGGTGATGATGATGATGATGATGATGATGATGGTGATGATGATGGTGAAGTGGATGGATGGATGGATGGGATGGGATGGGATGCTGGAAGTGATCGCCAGCGACTTCGAGTCCCCCGCCCCTTCTAGAATCCAGAAGCCAGTGGCAACTCCGTCATCCATCCCGCAGCCGTTCAGGCCACCCATCCACAACAGCTGGGACGCCTCATGTCAGACGGAGCTGGAGCCGAGGTGGCTGTTTGAGTGGCTGCAGGGCATCGACCTGTATATATAGACGTGCAGGTTTCAGCCCACTTGGAACGGACCTCCCCTCTTGATTGCGCGAGGCAGAGGGACGAATGGGCAAGCTCGCAATAAGCTTACCACCCACAGACAAGAGTACTAGTGCTGCGTGCTTTTGAAATGGCGTTTCCAAAATAACCCCCACCCCGCCGCCAATCGGTGACTTTTACTCTCCTACAACGCCTCCTTTACTCGTTGCAAAATGGGCATATCGACTGGTTAACTCAAATTGTAGACGATGACAATGTAGCTGAATAACGGGGTAATTGAGCAACCGAGCTACCGAGAAATTTCATCGGAGATGGTGGTTGGGGGCAGCGTGGGCCAGTTGTGTTGCATTGGAGCGAGCAACTCGTACTCTGTAGAGATGCTCCGAGTGGATCAAGGAAATTAATATTTTATCCTGACAAAGCAAGACGAAAACTTGAAGTTGCTCTTGCTCTCCCCCACCGCGTTCCCAGCTGAACAAAAGCCACGCCACGCCGCCACCCATACGAATGGAAGATGCACGACTTTTGCACGAGAGTGGCATGATAAAAAAGGGGATACGAGAGCTCCGCGGTACTGGCTTCTAGTGGCATGGGAGCTCGAATCTACACTGGTCCTTTTTGTAGCACCTCATTGCCCAAAAACAAATCGATATGGTGTTCCGGGCGACGCACACACTTCCACGCATAGCTCTCTGACGTATACCAAGTACCCAGCTTTCGGAAACAATGAGAACCCTCGCTGCAACAAGACGGTGGTAACAGTTATTGTGAAGAACGGTCGAATTTTAGAGCATACGGGTAGGACAGGCAAGAACAGAGAGTATGTCCTTTGCAAGGCCTTAGGGTTTAACATCGATTATAATAGTGGTGGTAGGGAGAAAGAAAAAAAAAATTTCCAGGGCAGGCAGATAAAAGTGGAATAAACCCCGCCCGCTGTACAAAGAAATTGAACACATGGAACCGTGCATTTTCAGGGGGAAATGGGAATATTTGGGTAGCAGCTTTAACCTGCTGAAATGCTTCGGACCATATCGCACCATTCGCCATCGAGGGCTTCATATCATCGTTTGCTGTTCATGCCCTGCATCATACTATTCTCCGCTGTTCCTAACATTTCTTTTTTAATCGAGATCCCGGGGTTAATGGGTTTCCAGGTGTGTGCGAGGTTGCACGTCACAACGTTTGAGGAGAGCGCTTTGCAAAAGGTCCATGTCTGAAAAGGGGACTTTGTTCACCACGCCCAGATCTTGAGCTATATAGAGGTGTGTATTATCAGTGCATGCGCCAATGGAGCGGTACTGACAACGAGCAGCACGGGAGATGGGGTTGCACATTGGGTGTGTGACTTACGAGTGAATCCCATGATCCAGTACAAAGACTAATACCGTCATTACTAACACCTAAGCAACTTACGCGGTTCTCGTGACCGGTAAGAACGCCAACTCTCTCACCACGCAAGACGTCCCAGACCTTGCATTCAAAGTCATCGTAACCAGCAAACAAGAGGCGACCGGAAACGGAGAACGCGACAGAAGTGATGCCGCAAAGGATCTGATCGTTCTACACAGAGGGGCCGCGTTAGCCCTTGACTATATAGCTAACTGACTGTATAACTAGTAAAAGGAAGAAGGGGGACAGGGAGGGGGGGGGAGCATATTACCGAGTATTGATTTAGTTCACGGTCAGCACGAATATCAAACAGCCGACAGGAGGCATCATCGGAGCCAGTTCCGAAGGCATTGCCATCAGGGAAGAATTGGATAGCATTAATATCAGACTCATGACCCGCAAAGGTCTGAACAGCCTTGCCGGTGCGGATATCCCAGAGCTTTGCAAAGGCATCGCAAGCACCAGATACAAAGATGTTCTGATTGGTTGGATTGATGCTGATACTCATGACGTCTCCAAGATGATCTGCAAATTCAGTAACCTTTGTTCCGGTTTCCACATCCCATAGCATGCAGGTCATGTCTCCGGATGACGTGAGTATGCGACGATCATTGATGAAACGACAGCAAGATAGATATCCAGAATGACCGGACAATTCTCGAGCAACGCGGGTCGGACCCTCGCGAGAAGAGAGATTGTAGACTGAGCAGATGTTATCGAGACCACCACAGGCTACATAATTCCCGCTGGGTGCGTAAGCACAGGTCATGACCCATGACGAACGCAGAGGGATGGCATGGACTTTATTGGTGGTATATGCATCCCAGATGATGAGCTTGCCGTCTTGCGAAGCAGACACGAGATGTCTTCGATCCGTAGACCAGTGCATGGCGTAGATTTTGGCCAAATGGCCCTTGAGGGTGCGCCGGACCTTCATGCCGGTGCGAGGTAGCTGATCAGTTTGCTCCTTGGCAACCTGGCGAACTGGTCGATCGCATCAACGTTAGTTTTTTGACAGGTGGCGATGCAAGTGCGTGCACGTTACTCAAAACCCCCGATGGATGGCTTCGAAAGACTTACGAGTGGTATCCGCCAAGTCATCCTTCTTTCGTTTTATCCTGTCCTTTAGTCCCTCGGCTTCTCTCCTAGCAGCTGTGATACGCTGCTGCATCTGCTCCGGTGTTACATCCGCCATCGTATAGGACCTTTTGTTTCTGGGCGATGGCTGTGGAGAGGTCAAATTCTTTCAATACCGTCGAGAGATTATGTCAGGGGGGACGGGTAACGGAAGAGAATTGAGCGTCAGCGACCGAGCTTAGACGAAATGCGGAGGACGACAGTCGCAGGTACAGATGAACAACGAAGCAAGAAGTTGCGCGAGAAGAGAGGATCGCGCAAAGAAAGGCGACGCCAGTGATGGCCAAGTTTGATTGGCGCGGAGGAGACGGAGGACTGGGAGGAGGTTTGATGGAGTGTCTGGCTTGGGATGAGAGAGGCAGATTTCAACAGAAGCCCGCTCGACGACTTTCAAGACGGGACTAGCGCACAGTGCTATTCGGTATCGCTGTGGCTGTGGCTCGTCTCGGCGTCCCGCAGGGGAGTCTGGGGGGGGCCACTGGAGGGAAAGGGAAGGACGGGACGGGGAGGTGACTGCTCTTCCAGCGTACAGAAGAAACGAGTAGGGCAGTAGGGCAGGAGGGATTGCACGGTGTAGGCTCTGTTCGGTGCGGAGCGGCGTCGATTTGCTGGTGCTGCGAAGCCGCTCACGGAAGGGACGATCAATCTGGATGGGGTGCGGTTGAGGGAAGGAAGGCTTGGCGGGGACGAGGCAACATACAATACTGTGCAGAGTGCTAGACAACAGAGGCAACGTTCGCTTGCTTACATACATAGCAGAGAACAAAAAAAAGGGTGTTTGGCTGTTCGCGGAGATTGGCTGGGGGCGGCGACGCTTTGGGAGCAGCGACCTCTCTGGCCTCACTCTGGCCGATGGATGGCTTCGTACGAATGCACCGAGTCGGATACGATGGCGTCTACGGAGTGCGCAGTGCAGTGCAGTGCAGTGCGAAAGTAAGTACGCAGTCCTCTGTACAGGATCCAAAATACAGACAGAATACACAATACGGAATACGGGATACTGCCACGGCGCGCGAGAGATACTCACTTTGCCTGCCCTCCCGTCTGTACGTACATGTACGTACTTGCTCATAATATTATGGGTATTGTAAGTGTAAGTGCAATTAGGAGCTTGCGGTAGCCCACGTGCGCTCCGTCCACACACATGTGTGTATATATATATGAGCTGCAAAGAGAATAGCGTCTATGCGCGCGATGTATGGTATTATATATGTACAGGATTTTACTTGCGCGTAATCTACAAGTTGCTGGGGGATGAAGATCGCCGACCCTTACCGTGGTCCGAGAGCCACTGCATAGCAAGTCGGGGATCCGGAGCCGCAACCCTTGGACCGACCTGTCTGTCTGGTACATGTGCCTGGTCTCTCTGGAGGTGCGAGTGGCCAGGTGAGAAGGGCATGATGTAGATTGTTCCTAGTGTCATTGGGTAAGTATGTTACACCCGCCCGGTGGGTACACGCCCCCGGAGTGCTACTACTACTACCACTGCTCTACTACTACAACTACTACTGCTGCTGCTGCTGCTGCTTTTAACTTTCACTAAGATTGTTCCTATCTGGGGCATACTTTCTCGCGGAACAAATACCACACGATGGCAAGAATGGCCTTCTGTCTGAGGAAGGCCTACCCACTTATGGAAAGTCTTTGTCAATTCTGCTATGGTCTAGTAGGAGGTTTGTGGAGAAGAGGCTTTCGAACGTAGCCCTCAATGGGATTTTGACCAGGTACGGTAGTAGTCTAGACACTCCGAATTCGCTACTGAAGCGGAAGTCTTTATATCCATCCCACATAGGATCTGTTTCACTGCAACCTCAACCCTAGCGCACGATATGCCAGATCAGTTGTTGGTCTATTAGTCCTTCCGGTATCTGGATTTGCTTACTTTTTTCCATTCATCGTAACGGGGATCTCGGGACACTCATCTACTACCGACGGGACGTGTCGGGCTGACAATTCCGTCCTGATCTTTGCCTGAATGTCCTTCACCAATTCCGAGGAGAAATGGTGTCCATCTGACATCTTAAGAAAGAGAACAACTGCTTCGTCGGAATCGGTCGGGCGCCGTCTACCGACACAAAGGGCATCGGCCACTTCTCCTGGATAGTATTTCAACAGAATATTGTAGATCTCCGCGCTACCGAACCGCACACCGGCAGGTTTCAAGATGCCGTCACTGCGCCCCAACATCACAAGGCCCCCGGTTTTGGGGTTCAACTTAACGAAGTCTCCATGATGCCATACCCCTGGAAAACGCTCAAAGTAGCTTTTCTTATACATTAACTCGCTATTGGCTCCCCAAAATCTTACGGGCTGGCAGGGGAAAGGCTTAGCACAGATAAGGTCGCCCGGCTCACCGGTGTCCGTAATATTCTTGCCCTCATAATCCCAAACCTCAACGGCCATGCCCAGTCCACGGACTTGGATTTCGCCAGCGAAGACTGGAACTAATGGAGATGGAGCACCGAAGAGGGAGATAATATCAGTCCCCCCAGTTATCGATCCTAGATTGATGTCTGGGCCAAAAGCTCGGTAAACGTATTGAAATGTCGTCGGTGCCAACACGCTGCCGGTGCTATAAATTGCTCGTAGCTTGGACATTGGTAGCTTAGGCTTTGGCATGACGGCTTGTTGCTCGAGGATAGAGAGGTACTTTGCGGACGTTCCGAAATGAGTAATACCAAGCTCATCGACTAGATGAGGCATGGCTAGTTCTCCCCTGCCTTCTGCGTCTAGTGGCTTAAAGGGGGAGCCATCGTAGAGGACGATTGTCGCACCAACAGCAAGACTACCGACTAGCCAATGCCACATCATCCATGTGCAAGTGGTAAAATAGAATAGTCTGTCGCCAGGTCTGATATCGCATTGGATATCGTGCTCCTTTTTATGCTGGATAAGGGTGCCAATAGCGCCATGAACTATACACTTCGGCTCTGATCAACCTGTTGTCAGCATACACCTTTCCTCCAAAGCGGAAAGTGCCATGAAAAACTGGGGTGGGTTGCTTTACTCCCTGTGGTCCCCGATGAGTAGAGAATATATACGGGATGGTCGGGCTCTAGTTGAGCGAATTCCAACTTCTGATTGGGGTCACCTAATCCTAAAAAGTCACTGTATTCCCAGGCCCTCCCGCTCAGGTCTTTGAGGCTGATCTGATAGTCTTTGACCGTGTCAAAGATAACGACACCCTTGAGGGTTATGAGCTGTTTTGCCACTTGGCATACCTTCGTGTAGGTATCGTGAGTCCTCGAGTTGTAAATCACTGCGTTGTCAGCAAACAAGAGTTTCGGCTCGATCTGAACTAAGCGTTCAAGCACCGCGTGAACACCGGTATCAGGACTTACGCCTGTCCACAGCGCTCCGAGTGCAACTGTAGATAGCATCGCCACGAGCGTGTTTGTGTGGTTGACAAGGAACCCGGCCACTCTATCTCCCTCTGACACTCCCAGGGCTCGCATTGAAGCGGTGCATTGTCGCACCCGTTCCCGCAATGCTCTCCATGGGACGTATTCGCGGCTGACCTCTGTAGCTGCAATCACAGCCAGCTGATCTTCGTCTACGGTGCAAGTTGGGAAGAGAAGGTTTTCTGCGAAGTTCAGGCGGGCTCCTTGGAAGAACGCTGGACGCGGGAATATGGGTGCGCTTTCATCGAAGGCCTGGACTGAGCCGGCGGGCCACAGCGCCGTTGAGGCTCTGATGCCAGTAAAGACCCACACTCCTTCCCAAAAGCGCGACGGGTTACTAATGCTCCATTGGTACAGATCATTGTAATCAATCAGGTCAAGGCCATATTTATGGTTGACATAGGCCTTGAAATGGTACATCCGCGTCGATTCCGGCCTAGGGTGCGTCCACAACCGAAGCGGAGTACCTGGGTCAGTAAGTGGAGCTGTGTCCTTTGGGGAGTTTTGTCCCCGTCGAGGGTCTGAATCGCTCATGGCGTAGGATGTAGGATGTATGACGGATTGCTACCGCCGATAGATTTTGCTAGACGCTGGAATACGATTTCCCTACCTCACCCTTGCGTAGCAAGCCCCTATCGGCAGAAGTCATAGCCTGGAGGGCACTAAGCTGCTAATTGCTGCAGAGTAGGTAGCGTGTGCAGCATGTGCATCGGCCGTCACTTAGATACGTAGCGGCAGGTGAGGTAGGACAGAATAGCCTGGGTTCGCCACGCTGGCCAGCTATTAGGTCTGCGAGGCCAATTAAGAGTCTCTAGCACGACTGAGAACCTTGCCTGTATGTATCGAGTTAGAGTGGGGATTCCTGTGGCCACTGCAGGCGAGCGTATTCATCAAGTAGTTTTCTTGAACGCCAAGTTGGGCTAGGCCTGTCCTCCAGAGCTCGGGGGTTGCAGCGCGATTGTATGTACATGTACTTATACTTGTTACACACGAGTTCTGCTACGACTACGATTACGGTCTTGGTGTATGGAGAGCCGGATAGCAGCGGGTTGATTGAGACCGACCGCCGCAAGCGCAGGTTGAATTGTGGTTGTTGAGTTGCGTACTCTGTGCGTGCAAAATTCGAAATTTGTACATATAATACAAGACTATGCACAAAGTTTTGTATGTATTGTATTGCGCGATAACGTGGAACGGTAGTTGTACAGATTCTGGTAGGCCCCCTAGCGTTGCTCCCTATGGCTGAGTGGATAAGTGGATAGTGAATAGTGGGCGGGAGAGTGAGATTGGGATGAGCCCCTGGGCCGATAATTTCCCTTCTGTTGGCTCGCGATTGGTATGTTGCACCTCATCAATTTGGCATCTCGCCCTCGCTCTCCTGCTAGTCCTATCTGGGGTCCTCCCGTACTTGTACCTGTACTTGTACAAGTACATACTCCGACTTCCTTTCCTTTTCCTCCTCTCCCTCCTCCCTTCCTCTAGTTGGGGTTGCCCTCTTTCGTCTCTTGGAGGCTGGCGTCGCTGCCCGTGTAGGTCTTGCTGCGTATTAATCAACACACAACCTAGACACTCCGACTATTTTCTAATTCTCACAAAGTCCGTCGCCGACCTGCTGCCGGCTGGTGGCATTCCAAGCCGGGTCAGTCGCTGGCTCATCACATCCGCCCTCTATCAAACTGTGCTTCCGGACAGTCCGGTAGCTCTTTCGCTGCTCTCCGGTCTTCTCGGCTGTCGAACGGTTTTCGAGAAAATCCCTCCACAAATCAACCCCATCACCTCCCCTGACTTCTAGGTTTATTTCGACCAACGCAGATAGCTTGCGTCGTTCTGCACCTCCAGTTTCCGTTGCGAAGTTCTGAACGTCAAACTGTGGGCGTCTGCAGGGTCAATTCATTGAGAGCCGGCTAGGCTCCGGCAAGAGCTACGACGAACGTTCCCTGAAACGGTCCTTTATTCCACCAGAGCTTGTATATGAAATCTCTGCGCTCAGCCCGTTGCGTCTGATTCAATCTGCACGATTGCTCTCTGCGATGCCTCGTCCGACAAACCCGTTTACCAGCACCTTATCATCGTCTACTACGCCGTCCCTTCCTTTTAAGAACGAGAAGGGTACCGGTCGTGGGCAATCCGCGTCAAGAGCGAACAAGATAGTTCAATTCTTCTCTGCGTCCCCAAAATCGAAATCTACAGACGGTACCCTATCAGCTACGTCTGCGCTTCTTGCTGCCGCCCAACAGCAGGTCCTCACTTCTCCGTCACCGCAGATTAGCTCTGCTTCACTGTCATTACCGACGATTTCTCTTTCAACTGCTACTGCCGACAGCTTAATGATGGATACACCCCCAATGACCCTATTTCAACCCCCCTCCCCAGCAGAGGCTAGACGGATAGCTAAGCAACATGCCCAGTTCGGCCCCCTGGGCCATCAGAGCCACAGATACGTGAGCAAGTGCGTGGATGATGACTTCCCTGAACCAGTGATGGATGAGCCGCCATACTATTACCTCCTCACGACATACATCAGCTACCTGATCCTCATTATTTTTGGGCATGTTCGAGATTTCTTTGGCAAGCGATTCAGGGAGGAAAATTATCGGCACTTGAAGGCAAGGAACGGTTATGCCCCCCTCAACAGCGATTTTGACAACTTCTACGTGCGTCGCCTGAAGATGCGAATCAACGACTGCTTTTCGCGCCCTGTAACCGGCGTCCCAGGCAGGTATATCACCCTCATTGACCGCCAGTCGGACGACCACAATCTTCACTTTCAGCTAACAGGAACTACCACCGAGACCCTTAACATGAGTTCTTACAACTACCTCGGCTTCGCACAATCTGAGGGACCGTGTGCCGACGCTGTTGAGGAAGCGGTGAGAAAATACAGCATGAGCACCTGCAGCCCAAGAGGCGATGTTGGGACTGCAGATTTGCATATTGAAGTTGAAGAATTGATAGCAAGATTTGTCGGGAAGCCCTCGGCGATGGTGTTTTCCATGGGCTTTGGTACCAATGCAACTGCGTTCCCGGCTCTTGTTGGTAAGGGTTGTCTAATCATTTCGGATGAACTTAACCATGCATCAATACGTTTTGGAGCACGTTTATCCGGTGCAATGATTGAGATGTTCAAGCACAATGATATGAACGACCTGGAGAGGCTTCTACGAGAGGTTATCTCTCAAGGGCAGCCAAGAACGCATAGGCCTTGGCGGAAGATCCTTGTGGTTGTCGAAGGACTGTACTCTATGGAAGGCACCATGTGCAATCTCCCGGGAATCTTAGCACTCAAAAAGAAGTACAAGTTTAATCTCTTTGTTGATGAGGCTCACTCAGTCGGAGCTCTTGGGCCAAATGGAAGAGGTGTTTGCAACTACTTCGGGGTCGATCCAGCACAGGTGGATATTCTGATGGGGACGCTGACAAAGTCGTTTGGCGCAAACGGGGGATATATCGCCGGTGAAAAAGCAGTCATTGATAAGCTAAGAGTTACTAACGCTGGGACGATTTACGCCGAATCCCCAACGCCGCCGGTTTTAATGCAAATATCTACGGCTTTGAGGATCATTACGGGCGAGGTCGCTCCTGGCCAGGGCGAGGAGAGACTACAACGCCTGGCGTTCAATTCCCGCTATCTCCGACTTGGTTTAAAACGTTTAGGCTTCATCGTATACGGCCATGACGATTCGCCGATAATCCCTCTTCTCCTCTACAATCCTGCGAAGATGCCCGCTTTCTCCCACGAGATGTTGCGGAGAAAGATATCTGTCGTCGTAGTTGGGTATCCTGCTACTCCACTAGTATCCTCTAGAGCAAGGTTTTGTGTATCAGCAGCGCACACCAAGGACGACCTCGACCGATTACTTGTTGCCTGCGATGAAATCGGCAATGTTCTCCAGCTAAAATTTTCTAGTGGTGTTGCTGGCGGAGCGGAACCCCTTCGAGAAGGCACCTCAATAGAGACAGGGAAGACTGAAGGCAGAAACGGGGCGAGCGTCGTCACAAAGCCGCCAAGGTGGTCAATTAATGACGTCCTAAGCAGTGGAGCACAAGACGTGAAATCGCCGCTGCGTTAGCAGCGTATTGCCTAAGAGGAACTGGAAATGAGGCGAGCGGACTAAAATATTTCTTGGACCCATCATCGCCGGATGCGTCCCCAGGTTCTCGGCGGGGCGTAACCGAGTCCTGGTTGCAGCGCATCCCGCTTGTTCACCCCAACCACCTATCGGTGACTTGCACATAGTTACTTTTCTTACCCTTTGAGATGCTGTCATTCCCGCAGGACTGTCATGCGGGATGGAGTTTGGAGTGCTTGAGATTGGTGGCGACGGTCTGTCTCGAATATTGCACTAATCTGTGGAGTCCGCTTCTCTTGCGCACTGTTCCTGTTTCTCACGGATATTCTAATGAGGCTGTGGGGGTCACCATCTCATCCCTCCGACGCCTCGCTTACATACCATCTTTTTTCTGCAAGCGGCTCTTCCTGGCCTCTTGCCAGCACATCCTTCGAGTCCACGTCGGAACGGGGGAGATGGCTCGGCCGCTGTGTATTGTGAGGGACCGCGTGGGCAGCGGTGGATAGTCGTCAATTGTCTTAGTGCTTTTAGAGAACATGGCTCTGGGGCAGCTACATAGGAATGTACACATAGATAGAATTGGAAACTCGAATCCTCGGAGGGGTGTCCCAATATCAAGTAATTGGCGAGGCTGCAAGCGATGGGATCCTTGTAGCCGGGCATTCCGTCGAGTGGTAGGGTAGGGTAGTAAGGCTGACGGCCTTAAGATAGAGCAATACGAGCGATGGAGTGTTGGGGTGGTGATGCATGTTTTGCCCCAAAAACCAACGACAACCTGCCTGTCGTCGGTGCGCAGTAGTGTGCAGCAGTGTGCAGCAGTGCCTGGTGGGTGGCTGGTGCTCAGCCAGTGGTCACCTGTCCAGCCGTCTGAACTCCACCGAGATGTCCTCCAGCCACCGAATGGATTCCGGATGTTTCAACTGACACCATGCCGGCGATGTGAGTGCCCTCTGAAGTTCAGCCGCATCCCTCAGTCGATTGGCGGCGGAACACACAAAAGCCGGAAATCAAGCGCCCTTCTGACGCGCTCACCTTACCGCTTGGGTCTTAACGTTGACTCTAGACTGACCCTGACTCTGTAGACTGCGAGCAATTACCGTTGGCAGGCGTTTGTCCACGTAGAGGAATCCATGCCATGAAGGAAAAAGGGCGCTCATTAGCATTTTCCCAGCGGGTAAAAGAAAAGGAAGAGAGAAAAAAGCTCATGCGGCGGAAATGCGTGTTCTGGAAATCGAATGTTTTGTTGGGAGGGCGTGCCAGTTTTCCCTCCCTTCATCCATGCTCTCTGTATTTGATATTTTTCGTCGCGATCGCCCCGCAAGCTTTTGACGCGAGCCTCACCCTCAGATCAACACTGTGTGTCATCCTCTGGCCTGCAGCTAAGGTTTCTCGTAATCTCGCCCAAGACCGGCTGCTTGTGCTACAGACACGCGGCCGATCTTCTGCAACTGGGTCCATACACACATACGCCGTGCTACCACTTGAGCCTCTTGCACACCGACGGTTGACCGACTTCCTAGGCTGCTGTTGCTTGCATTAAATCGCTCGGGGGGCGGTGTCGAGTGTCGAGTGTCGAGGTGCATGATTCGTGCGTCTCCACATACCCACATCACCCACATCTCACGCATTTGGAGGCCTGCTCCTTGCCCGGCTCTTTGCCCAGAAATGCCCTCCCTCTGGGGGGTTGCGCCCTGCTTACTTGTGTTGCTATGCTCTGATACGCTGGTTGCTGCTGCTGCTCTGAAACGCTGGCGTTGTCCCGCTCTTCACTCAGCTCTCCTCTGCTCTACTCTGCCATGCTCTGCCATGCTCTGCCATCCGTTGCCATCCTCTGCTATTATCTGCTCAGACTGCATGTGCACAACACACAACGCACCTTGCACGATCGGCAGAAGTTGACGGGTCGGACTCAGCATGCACAGCATGTTTTACCCAGACGGCTCTGTCCAAGCCGCGTTTAGAGCACGGGGCCATCGGCCAGCGCGCTCTAGCGGGGCGGGGCTGTTGACTATATAGTGTGTGGGGTGGCTCTCCGCCTCACTTTTCCAGCAGCCTCACGCCGGTGACTACAATACCCTGGATCATCCTTCATCTCGCGCTCGCAAGCGCTATTCCTCTCTCTGTCGCTCTGTCGCTCTGTCTCTCAGTCCTCTGCCACCATCTCCCTCCCTTCCTTTTGACTTGCTCTCTTCCCTGACCGCTCTGTCTGCCGACCTCGATTCCTCTTTCGGCTTGGTACCTACGCCCCGCCAGCCAGTGTTGGCAGCCATTGAGCATGTCGTCTAGCGCTTTTCCAAGCCATTCGGCCGAGATCACATCCCAATTCGAGGCTCTGAATCTCAACGGCCCCGGTGGAGCACGACCGAGACCGCCAGGCTATCCTACCGTTGTCGATGTTGGATCGCACCAAGCCCGCGGGCAGGTAACCAACAAAAAAAGCCCCACCTATTTGGGTGTTAGCTTGATCAGGCACAAGCAACCAGGGGCAGATCCCACGTGGAGATACGCGGAAAGGAGAAGGCTACTCTTCTCCTCGGAGGAGCTAGCAGAACGTGCTAAAAAGCGGAAGGCGTCTAAGGTCTACCGTGGCCTACCACCGAACATGCGTAACCAAGTGGATTCCCTTGTTGAAGATGAGAATCGCCATAACCCGGACCAGACGTTTGAGTGGATCTTGGTGGCTATCGATACCGATTCGGCCCGCTTGGGTCGGATTGACGTGATACTGAGGAGGGACCCTAATCCTCGTGCTGTTCTAAGATCTGATGGCTCTTACTCGGGAGTGGTGGGAAACCCCAACGCCGGTGGATATCCTGGCACCGCTCAGGAGCGAGGACCAACCAGCTCGGACCCGAGGGGCCAGGCGTTTCAGGGTAGACCACCCATACCGTCTCCCATGCCGCCACCACCACCCCCGCCTCCACCACAACAACAACAGCAACAACAACAACAGCAGCAGCAGCAGCGGGGACAGGGCGTTCCGCCACAGAAGCAGCATCCCACTGAAAGTTTCGGTGGAGGTATTCTTGGCAACGGCAGTCAGTTCCCACCAGCTCCCCCCCCGCCCCCCCCCCCTCCTGTTATACAAGCGATGCCCCCTTGTCCGCCACCACCGCCACCACCGCCGCAGCCACAACAGAAGATGGGGCAAAATCTGCCCTTCAATATGTTTGATCAGGGTCCCTCTATGCCGCAACATCCTCCGCGCCAAGGAATACCAGAGCAGAGAAATCAGCAACAACGCTCACAGCCACCTCCTCAAGGGGGGCAGAACATACCGCCGAACCAGCCACCTCGACAGAAACCAATTGTAGAGCAATATGGTCAGCAGAATCACTCTCACGGTTTCCGACACCAAAGCTATCCAAAGATGGATAGCCCGAGCCAGAGGAGGGAGGATTTGGTGTCCCCCTGGCTCGATGGAGATGAAATTGGCATTTACGAGGATTATTCCTCGGACGAAACGGAATTCACCCTACCTTCCACCGAGGCATCTGATTATGCATATAGTGGCTCATCGCCTTCAAGGTCTAATAGCATGAAGATGGGCAAACATCCGGAGAGGGGTTCTGAACCAAGGGCGGACATTTATCTGGCCAAAACTGGTTCGCGGAGTCCCCGCACTTCACAATACAGACATCACAAAAGGGAGTCTGCCGACATAGACTACCGTGGCCTGGATGAGCCCCGTGATGGGCGACACAACCATCACCACAGTCGTCGATACTCTTATGATGATGAAAGCGTTCATCCGGGTCTCTCTCGCGGACGTGACTTAATGGCTGTAAGCCCCCGTGCTGGGTATACCGAAGACGACATTGAGGTGATTGGTCGACCACGCCGCGTACGCGAGAGCTACACCCACGACCCGCATCACCGTCGTCCTTCTCACGAATATTCCGAAAACTATTCACGCCGTCGACACACGATGCACTGCCGCCACCACGGGTGTGATGATGACTATTGCACGTGCCCATCACCTCTGAGGCCAACGGTGGTTTACGGCCCTCGGCGTACATCAGAGTACCTACCGTATCCCGGTTACTCCAGACACAACGTCTATGATCCAAGGCTGAGATGATGTTTAAGATATTTGCGGGCGACGTTCGTTTTCATTCTCTAATCTCTTTCGCCAGTGTCTTAGGTAGTATCTAATTGCTTTGTGCCTACCCTAATCCCAAGGAAGTTTCCCAATGTCACGGGCGTTTAGTGAGGGGTTAATACTTGATTCCGCCTCGATCATCAGGAAATACTCTACTTATATGATGTACACGTATATTTGTCTATATAATTCATCAAAACACAAGCTGTCTTCTGCTCTATGCATAGTAAGGGCCGGTTTGTTTGGAGCCATCTCGCACCAGCTTCCAGACGCCCGTGAACGTTGTGTTGAACACACGGCTATCAAGTAACCGATCTCCGCCCGAGGGCGGACTTAGAAAAGGCTGGTTCTTAGCTCTCTGTAGTCACGATTCATGTGATTCGTGCGAATTGCAGATTTTTCGTAGACTGCATGCTTCTTCCTTCTACTGTTTCCCTCTTTTCCCCGCTCTTCTTGGTGTTTCTTTGCGTCTGCGCTTTTTATTTTCCCTGTGCCCCACCATAAGCCCCACCATCCGCCACGTCTCCAATACTCCACTCTCGCAGACTTTCTACACCAACAATCCAAATACGTCATCATGGCTCGCCGTTTCTTCGTTGGAGGTAACTTTAAAATGTACGGCTGCGCCGCCGCTACCGCATAATCGGGGGCATCACTAAGGTACTTGCGATTGTGTTTAGGAATGGGTCGGTGAAGTCTATTACCGATATCATCACTGGCCTCAATGGTGCCAAGTTAGATCCTAAAGCTGGTACGAGCAAATCTACGTGACTTTGTGGCTCGAGGACATGAATCTGACACGCACTGATAGAGGTCGTGGTCGCTCCCTCAGCTCCTTACCTTCTACTCGCTCGCGAGCTTCTCCGTGAAGGTATTGAAGTTGCTGCTCAGAACGTTTTTGATAGGCCGAATGGCGCCTTTACTGGGGAAATCAGCGTTGATCAGCTAAAGGATGCTGGTGTCACTTGGACGATTCTGGGACATAGCGAAAGAAGGGTGATTCTTCAGGAGGAGAGTGCGGTGGGTCGGGCGCGGCATTCCCGCTAGAATGCAATAACTGAATATGGGCTCTAGTTCGTTGCGTCGAAAACTGAAGCTGCTCTTAAAGGTGGTATAGGGGTAATTCTTTGTGTTGGTGAATCGCTAGAGGTAAGGAAAGCAACACCTCGTTAGAACCGCGATGCTTAGCAGTGACATTATAGCAACGGGAGGCGGGCAAGACTATCGACGTAGTCACCGCCCAACTCGCAGCTGTTGCTGAGCGTGTGCAAGATTGGTCTAATATCGTCGTTGCATATGAGCCGATTTGGTATGGCATCCCGCTTAGTTATATATGTCCCTGAATCCTTAGTTAGACCACTCTAGGGCTATCGGCACGGGTAAAGTTGCAACAACTCAGGTGAGTTACTACTAGTCTTCTAGGAAAGCTGCAGTGTCCAACGCGTCAAGAACTCATCGGGCTTTGTAGCAAGCACAAGAAGTCCACTCCAAACTCCGCGGATGGCTAGCGGACACTGTTTCCCAAGAGGCATCCAACAATACTCGCATCATATATGGTGGATCTGTAACCGATAAGAACTGCAAGGAACTGGCTGCGCAGCCGGACATTGATGGATTCTTAGTGGGAGGCGCAAGCTTGAAACCTGCATGTAGGTAACACCTGATTGACTGTCCGGTCAATATCTCTAACAAGCTACTACATGCAGTCTTCGAAATTGTCAATTCAACCTTTGTCTAGACGGGCGCTAGGTCACTGCCCCTTGTGGCTGGTCAGGGTGACCTGAAATGGGCATTTGCATTCCCTAGGAGGAAGTTCCCACTATGTTAGAGTGTATGGTTGAAGTACTACTAGTAGAGGTTATTGCGAGAGCTACCCATAGCTTCCCAATCATCAAACTCAATGGCTATGATTCCACAAATACCCTATAGCACAAGAGCGGGATAGGAGTAATATGCCCAAAACTCTGATACAAATGAGGGAAAGTGATTAGACGAACGGGATTGAATCAGCAACATGTCGAAAACTCTGATATGTTCTTTGGCATTATATCGAATGCCCGGCTCCGTGGTAAGGACTCCAGATCCCCCTAACGCTCTCATTGATACTTTGTACGGGTTTCGTGATTCTCCTTAGCTTTTCTCCGCTTGCGTCTCGCAACAAGTGCGCCTTCTCTAAGACTTGCTCCTTCTGCAGGTTCTTCACACATATCACCTTCTCGCGGCCGTTGATGTAAGTGCCTCGGATAATGGGGTGCTTTCGAGGACGTGGCGAGACAGTAATCTCTACAGACGGGTTCAGACGGGCAAATCTCGGGAGCGTGTGCTTGAGGAACGAACTGCGGGATTCATATTTAGCTAACAGTAGAACTCGCGGGGGTGCTATCCCAGGCTCCTCACGCCGGGGGGCTTACTTCATGCCTCTTGAGCTTCCCGCCCAGTCGCAGTAATGAAAATCCAGACGCTTGCATTGCAGAATGAATGCCCCGACGCCATTCTGAGAGACCGTAAGCACGCCAACTCAAGGTAGAGGGCTACAGGGCAGGATGAAAAGCTCACTCGACCCGTTGCCACCTCCCGGATGCCCGATACTGGCATTTTTCTCTGGTAGACGCTCAATAACTGGCCGACCACCGTAGGGCCCAACTGGTGATTGGGATATTAGATGTGATTTTTGCTACAGTACAATGGATTGGGGCGAGGTCACGTGTTATTCGCTCCAACATCGACATCCAAGTTCAGGAGCTTTGACACGACCGCATCAACACCATCGTATCGGCACGGCTGACACGCTCTCTCCTCCATCCTCGCCTCCATCCGTTCATCTATTCGCCCCCTTCTTGCTTCTTACCCGCTATTCTGTTGATGCGAACATGACGGACAAGCTTCCGCCCAATCTCCTGGCGCTCTTTGCTCCCCGTCCTCCGCTGCGCTACCTGCCACCTAGCGACCACGCACCCGAGGAGAGGCGCACTGCAAGTATTGCAGGTGTCGCGCAATACTTGAGCAAGCTACACGAACCATATGAACCCGATGGCTATCTAGCAACAGAGAGTTGGCTGCAGCGACGCGACCGTCTGAAGCTGGAGAAGAAGGAGAGACAGCAGAAGTTGCTTACTGACGGGTTTGCAGACTGTGAGGGGGACCCTATTAGTTCACAAGCCATTTCCTATCTGTCTTTCCGTCAATACGACGTGTCGCTAATAATGTTTCTTTCACAATTGCTAGATTCTCCGATGAGGGATCCGCAGATCCGCGGTGATGCTTTCAAGACCCTCTTCGTGGCCCGGTTGAGTTTCGAGGTCAAAGAGTCGGATCTAGAACGCGAGTTTGGCCGCTTTGGACCTATCGAGCGGGCAAGTTTTAACCGTGGACTATTAGATGAGTGCATTAGCTGATTATCTGGGTTTTCTAGATTCGAATTGTCACAGACTCTCATGCTGATGATCCTGCGAACTCCAAGAAAAAGAAAAAGGCTCACCGGGGCTACGCGTTCATTGTCTACGAGAGGGAAAAGGATATGAAGGGTATTGTTCCACCCCTCCCTTGTCTTTTGGCCAGGGAGCTTCTCATCGAAAGTTGCTTCTACTAATCGTATCACACTCATCCTACCTGACTTAGGAAGGTAACGGTTAACTAACTCACTTCCTTAATCTAGCTGCTTATAAGGAAACCGACGGTATTCGCATCAAGGATAGACGTGTACTTGTGGATGTTGAACGTGGACGGACTGTTAAAGGTTGGAGACCACGCCGTTTCGGAGGCGGGCTGGGCGGGCGTGGATACACTAAGACAGCTCCTCCTAGACCTGCTGGACCCGGCGGCTTCAGCGCTCCAGCTGGGCCGGGGGGGTTCCGTGGTGGGTTCCGCGGCGGATTTGGTGGTCGTGGTGGCTTCAGGGGTAGTGGGTTCGGCCAAACTGGATTTGGATCACAAGGTAGAGGTGGCATTGGTTATCAAGGGGGCAGTGGCGGGTTTAGCCGTGGTGGCTACAGCGGTCAGCCCAACGGGTTGGGTGGTGGCCAACCTCCCCCTAACGCTCCGTCTGGCCCAGGGGGCGGCAGGTTTAATGGGGAGCGTGGCGGATTTGGATCTGGTGGGTATGGCGGCACGGGTCCTTATGGTGGAGATCGTGGCGGGCATTCATCTTCGAATGACTCACATGCTCCTAGTGGACCTGGAGCTGGCATAAACGGCAACGGGTATGGTGATCCCAGAGGTGGGCGCTCATATGATGACAGCAGATCTTCCCAGCGTGGTAGCGGTCGTTATGGTGATAGCCGCGGTTCCGGAGGAGGAAGTGGCAGTAATCGTGAGCCGGTAAGGCCAAGAGATGGCGGAAGCTACCGAGACCGGGACCGAGACAGCATGGACGATAGGGGGGGTTATGGCAGCCGCCACCGAGATCGGGATGACGACTACTCGAGCAGAAAGAGAAACTTTGATGGTGATGCTTACGAGGACCACCGGAGCAAGAGGAGATACTGAACAATGTCTAAGCTTTAATGGTTTGTGGGTGGGTTCCTCCGAAATACCCGGTCGTCCCCCCTCCGCCATCTGGGGTAAGCAAGGGCACACACACAGGATAACCTTTGCGATTGGCCGTGTCTATTTCCCCCGCGCGCTAGATTCTCTGGAAACCGTCGTGGCACAGTGACGCATGGCCATTCTAGCATTACATTCACATTAAAACCCTCCATGGAGCTATGACATCTCACCACCCATATTTCCTCAGCAGATTTCGGCGGTCAGCTCTCTTGGGTATGACTGGTGATGGTGGGTTCATATTCCTTTCCATCCTGCGTGCGTTTTCCTTTGGTAAGTATGTATTTAGTGGACTCTGGTAAGGTCAGAGGTAAGGCACGATTAGCTTCGCGGATGCACGACCCGTGGCTGCATTTACCACACTCGGTTTTCCACTTCTGTATTACTGTAGGACTTCCTTTTCTTTTTTATAATTTCCCTCTTCTGGACTCCAGCGGGACAGTTATCCCAATAAAAAGTAGATGAAGAGTTTTTGCCTTGTTAAGTTCCGTCACCAGTTGCATGTATATTACAGGATTAGGGCGAGAATGGGGCGAGAGGAATCCTATTTGGGATTTCCTATTCATCCATGGCATCTACATCTCTCACTTCATGTGTTACCGCGCTCCAATACCTACCGTATTGATCAGCACAAACCGAGTACCCATGAGGAAGGGGATCTTACGCTATTAAACGGACTCTAAACTCCGCCGTTGCCACTCCAAACAGCTTCAGCAACCTTGTTTGGTGGCTGTTCAACGTATCACCATACCTACAGACCGCATAAGGCTTGTCGAGCACCACTCTCCCTTTAACCAGGCTTGTGGGCATGCCCAACGATCTTACTGTCTGCTCCAACGAATGCGCCAGCGGTACATCCTGATCCGCCGGAATCTCCCCGCCACGCGAATACACCGTGTCTGCTGGCACAGTGAATTCCCGTGTGGCGGAGGTGCCAGCGCGGGCGTAGTCGATTTGGCAATAGGTGGAGAAGTATTCAATTATCGCTTGAGCAGGCTGGTTGGTGAAGAAGAGTCCAACATCACCCTCTAGTTTCTGCTTGAGACAGACAGTTGGTCAGTGTACCGCGGTGTGTAGATAGCTGCAGCAAGCGTAGAGGCATGCATTGCGGGTTGGGGCACCTTTGAGAGCTGGGCGAGATTTTGTTGATACTCGTCGTCTGGGGCAGTGCCGAGAGCTTTTGCCATGACCTTGGTCTTTCCAAAGAAGAACCTGACCAGCGTGTAGCGTCAGCCATGAGTGGATTGTAGCCAGAACCCCACCTGGAAAGCCTGCCCGGCCTGGTACAAACCTGCTGTCCGAAGAGAATTCGCTGCGCAGGGCCTTGAGATACGTATTGCGCATATTCTCCACACTGAATACAAAGCAGTACTGGTACTTATCGACAGACTCGCGCACGTTCGCGAAGAGCTTGAGGCTGCCTTCCTTGCCCTTCTTGTTCACCTTTGAGAGCGTAACTAGCTTTGCACGCTTTGATTTGGGCATTCTGATCGACTTGCAGGGCGGAGGAGGAATATATTTTGGAGTTCGATGCTCTTTTGTGGGGAATGGAGAGGGCGAGTTTTATCGATGCACTAGACCCATTGCGGAAAATCTCGACACAGAACGTATTGGTGCACGATTCGATCTCCTCCCAGCTCTGCTCCATGACCACTGAATGCTTCCAGCACCCTTACACGCGGTAGTAACGCTTGCTGCCCGAGACGCTGCAGCGGAGTATGCATGACAGCAGGCCAGGGTGACTTTGCAATGCTGGGGTTTATGGAATATGTACAGAATGCCTTCCTCGGCGCATCTCACTGGAACCAGGACAATTCCTATTCCTCCCTGACAGCTACTGCGAGAAGTCTGGTTTGCCCTTTGCTTCCTGCCCCGTTCCTGCGACGCAGCCTGACTGATCTTTTCAAAGGCATACTGGATTTTCCCACTCCTCGCGGCCTTCGACTCAATGTCTCGTCCCTCTCGACGGCTAACCTTGCAACCTCCTACGATCTCGGCAGCGTCGGCGCTGTCGATGGTTCTCTATCGTACCTCTACTCATCCCTTCCGCTAAAGGCTACGTCGAGGAGCCTAGAGATTGACTTGTGCGATGTTGTTCGGGGCTATCGGCAACTGCAAGAGCTTGGGCGGCCAGATGAACCGTGGTGGTGGGAGGTGTGGCAATCGGGCCGGAGAGTTGATCGGAAAGGTGATTGATTGCTACTCGAAGTCGTAGATGTGCAAATACGGGCTAAAGCAGACGTTGTTCTCAGATATATTGCTCTATGGTCGCATGTTCCTCCCCCGTTCAACCGTCGAGGCGCTGTACCTCAGACGGCTGAGCCCGACTGGACAGGTTAAAGTGTCTTGTGTGAGCGATACGCGGTTAAAGAATGGCGGAACCGTATGTCCGTCGTCTCCTAATCTTGCACTGGACAAGAGCTCATCAGCCTTCGCAGCTTCTTGCGCTCTTTCAACGCGATGTAGGGAAATATAGTACCGAATTTCTCTACAGTACCGACGAAGCCCTGGCTGGGGTCCGAGGCTTGTATAACTTCGGCCCCGACCCACGGAGGGACAACCCACCTCCAAATCCTTCAGCTGAGCGTTTCTATGGCCGCTTCAGTGCTGGTGCCGAACTCTATTATAGTGCTATGAATAAAAGTGGTGGGGTCTCAACTGGCGTTCGTTTTGCAACCCTTCCTGCCCACAATGGTATCCCGCTCACAATGACTCTGACCATCAACCCATTGATGGGCAATCTGTCTACCACATACGCCGTCAAGGCTGGAGACTCATTGGCACTGTGTAGCCGCTTCGACTTTAATGTGTATTCTTACGAGAGTGACTTGGTTATTGGCTGCGAGCTGTGGCGGCGCAGACAAAAGCTAGTGCCAATAGCGACAGAATTAGCCCCCTTGGGGGTTCGTGAGACCCCACTGCACCACCTAGGCAGAGAGGGAGTGGCAGAGACAGCAGGCGTTTTGAAGGCGAGGATAAACCAGAATGGTTGTATTGGGTTACTGTGGGAAGGCAGGATAAAGGAATTATTGTTTTGCCTAGGTTTGTGGGCAAATTCCTATCGTCTATATAGGACAATTGATCTAACAGAAAGACAAGGGTCTTCCTTCGATCTCAGACGGCGGGACCAGCCATTTAGGGCGATTGGCGTCGAATTTCAATATTCTTCGTGACAGTAACACCATACGTTCAAGTCCAGCATTATCCAGTGTTTTTCGCATTTCTTATGTCACAAAGCACTTTTGTCACACCATAATAGAAAAACTACAGGAAGAGTATTAGGTACGTTGATGTATAGAGATTCCACGATAGCCATATATACCAAGGAAAGGAAGAGAATTCGTCAGGCCAATAACCCCTCCTCGCCAATGTCATTTTGGAAAAGAAGCGAGTCTCGATTTGCATAGTGGTATCACCCAAGTAAACCTCCCAAAGCCCGCGACGGGTTGTGTGTGTGTGTGTGTGTGTGTGTGTGCGGAAGAGCGGTTGCATGGATAGCCTAACCAGTGACCCCGCTGAGGGCGCCGTGATATCCTTGGTTGAGATCGCGCTTCTCCCCACTAGTATACTGGCTGCCATTGCCATTGGGAATGGAGCCGCTTGCCCTTGCAATATTATTGTTACCATTGCCAACATAGCCTTGTTGGGCTTTGCTGTCGAAAGCTTGATTGACTTGATCGCCGAAATCACCTGTTCCAACAGACGCACTCCCATTGCTGCCTCCCAGCTCCCCTTGCCGTACATTATGATGCTTACGGGTAATAGGGGAGCCCTTCGGGAGGCTCGAAGACTCTTGGGCGGAGCCGATGCTGAAGACGGGAGACTCCCACTTATCGCCCTTTGCCGCTAGCTCCTTGTATTCCGTGGCCTTCGAGGAAATGCCTCCAGGAAGGCTAATGCTCTTGAACATGGAATCCTGCTGCGTGACAGCGACTTTGACCCTCTTATCCGCGGTAACTTTCTGTTTTTTCTGCCCATGAAGGAGTCTCTTCTGTGCCGCACTGTAGTGTCGAGAGTAAACGTTAGGGGCATTCAAGGGATCGTCCCTGACTTGCTTGGCTGCCGCCTCGGCATCTTGGTGGATCTGGTAAACGAGGCCATCGAACCGGCGTACTGAGTCCTTGATTTGTTTTTCCAGGGCCTTCTCAATTACTGGCCGCATGACTCTAAGTAAGAGAGGCTTGAATAGGCTAAAGAGCATCTTGTGGTTCGATTGCTTTAGTTTGATGTTGAAGTGCTTAACATCAACGTCGACCTTGTCAACCTTGAAGAAGCATTGCCTATCCTTCTTCTCAGCCGTTGACAGTTTCATTTTGAAGCTGAGTCCCCGACCCCCCAACAGGATATCGACAACGCCTTGGTCGGTGACGGAAGGAAACCCCTTCTTCTTGATGTAGTAGCTAACGTCTATAACTTCAGTTAATCAATTGAATTACCATGGATAGTGAAGGACCTACCTCTAAGGTCGCATTGGATTCCGGACGCAGACACCGTAACAGAATGGGCTCGCTTGCTTCCTATTTGCTTCCGGCCCCACCTGAAATGGTTGTCATTTTCTACCTCAAGGACGTTTGGCATCAGATTGTCACTCTCAATGACAAGATTTTCCACGATAACGTCGACTGTGTGGTCACTGAACTCGGTCCTAGGAACAGGTACGTAGCGAACATTCTCAAAAATGGCAGGAATGATGACGCTGGTGAGGTCCTTGACTAGGTGATTTTTGAAGACCGGTTTGCCGTTCTCATCATTTCCTAAATGGGTGAAGAGTTTCTGCGTAGCATCCTTAAATTTCTTGCTTTGCGGATCTTCAGCAAATTCATCTATCAGGAACTTCGACTCATCGATTATGCGATTGGTGTGATTCCGGTAGCGGTTACGGAGAAGGAATTGGCCACGGTCATATATATCGTTCCATTCATCATTGGAAGTATCTTGCAGGATGAATCCCTGTTCCTGCAAACAACGGTGAATATACGCGTTCAACTTCCTGAACCAATCTTTGAGCTCCGGGTCTCGATCTGCATCACGGTAGATATTGTTGATTGCATCGAATAAATCGTCGATGGATGTACTATTAGCAAGGCGTTGAACCAGAAGCTAATTAATTGTTTAGCATAGTCTGCAGTGCGAAGTGTGCGGCTTTAGTACCTTAAGGTCAGCTTCAGCTGCTCTCAGGTGATCATCTTCGTGGACACCTTTGATGTTGCTCTGGCCTTGTCGGTGAAGATTCTTTCCATGACCAGCGTATATTTCAGCTAGACGGAGTAGAGTCTCGACGGCTTGCTGGTAATCTCTAGAAATCGGTTAGTAACTGCAAACGACGTTTCCCGAGGAATTAATGCGCACTTGTGGCCTTGTATTTCAACGACCATCTTCTTTAATCTCCAAATTGTCCGTTCACGACGCTCTTGCGGTATTTTGCTGCCAAGATAATCCATGACTTTGCCGTGATAGTTCTTCGCACGATCTTTTGGATCGTCCAGATTTTCCTCACGGGCGCGCTGTCTGACGCCCTGTACCCCCGCTTGAGCACCAGCCAAGGCATCGACACTTGAGGTAGTACCCTCCCGTTGGTTACGCGCGCTATTGCTCGCGGTAACCCCGGGATCGCGAGAAGCTGTTGGGTGTGTAGCTTGGGTAGTATCGGCGGCAGCTTCCTGAACATCCTGTCCTGGAGGAGGTTTTTGTCTCCTGTACTGATTCTTGAGTTGATTCCTGATGCTCTCCTTGGAGAGCACAGGAGCGTCGTGCCAGGTGTTATCGTCAGCTGGATGGTCAATTCGGCTGAGTTCGCTTTCTGAAGGTTTTACGCGTGTGGCAGCATTGGCAGCAGCATCTCCAGCCACGTCGCGAAGAAGAACGGTAGCATCGCTCACTTAGTCCGTTAGCGATCCCTTCGAGCTGCATCACGACGACCGACTCACAGAGTTTTCTAAACTGGCCGTTCGAGATCAAAAGGGTCCCCAGAGTCCTCAGTCCGTCAAGAGCATCGGTTCCATGCTGTTGCGCCGTTTGTTTATCAACTGGAACGTTGGGTGCTGTTGCGCTGCCAGTGCCCAGCTGCTCCGTATGCCAGATAAAATCTTGCAATACGTTTCCTTCGTTCTTCACGAGCAGTAGCGCTTTTGCTTGCTCAATGACGCTACGCAGTTCCCCAACAAGCTCTCGGCCCTCTGGAGAAAGCTTGCTGGAAGGACTCTTCAACGCGCTCGATTCAAGTGCGCTATTGAGAGCAATGTCGATTTGCTTGTTCTATACAGAATTATTAGCGAGCCGGCCATCAATTAGCAAGCGGGACACAAACTTACTGAAGGTACTTTGCCAATTGCAAAAGCTGAAAGATAAGGCCGTGAGCTAGTTTACCCCGACGACGGGGTTACCTAGAACAGGCTGCACACTTACCTTGGTATATGCCGTAAAGCTGTAGCTTCGTATTGATGTCTCTCTCCTTCAGCTTAACGTCGGTCTGGCGATTAACTACGTTCGTGCTCATGTTGAATTGCTAGATTTGGTTGATTAACTGAGGGTTACGAGTGCAATCGACTTGTTTCCAAATAGTGTGGCCCGACGGGGCAGCAATATAAATGGAATTGGGGGAAGGGGAAGTGACGTCAGCGGGAGCCGAGCATGACTTGTGAAGAGACCGGAAAAGCAAGGTTTCACTAACACCGATTCCGGAATGGATGAATTCAAGCAGGAAACCAGACGCAAGTCGGCCGTCTGCATGTGGGACCGTCAAATTGATGGAAAGGCTTTGTCAGTTGCGTATCCGCTATCATGACAGAGCTGTGTCGTCATATGGTAGCAAGGCCGTCACATAAACGCAATGCACATGGTAGAACGATGGACGGCGGAGACGAAGATGAACCTGTCTTTGTCACGGCTAGTCCGCTGTCCCGCCCATGTGCCGTTGTTGAGGTGGATGCTGGACTATCCCGACGACTTCGACGCTCAACCAGCACTGAGCGGCCTGTAGGCCCCCTCGGCAGCTTTTGCCTACGGAGCATGGCCAAGTTTAAATCGCTGCAGGCAAGAACTGACACAAGTCTTGCGGAAGGGTAGATTGTGAGATTGTGAGATTGTGAGGCTGCTCGGCGCTGCTGTGGCGGGCGCTGTGGGTTCGATGTGGCAGGAAATGATATGATGAGTCAGCACGCACCCCCGCCAGGCTGCGGCTCTGCGTCCTGATGAGATAAGATAGGTAGATAAGATTACGTCTGATTGGATCTCTGCATGTTATCAGTCACGTGTTTTCGCGAAGTTGCTCTGAGCGCTGCTGCCACCATGATGCCATCGTGCTTCCTTCCAACTTCCACTTTCGCGCCTTCACGCCACGTTATGCCGCCTTCAACGCCTGCCAGATTCAGGCAATCGCGGCTGCCGTTCGCTGCAGACCCACTGCCAGCCCAGCCCGCGCCTGCTCGCGTCACAACGGTCAAAGACACAATGGGCAGCATGAATACGCTGGCTGACAGCGGGTTCAATGATAGCTCTGCAACCCCAGTCAAGAGCTCAAACGTCGCTGTCGTCATTTACACTCCGAACAAAACTCACATCATACAAGACGGCCTTAGCCATCTCCCAACTCCCAGTCAGGACACTCACACGCAACCGCAAACTGCACCAGCCTCCCGTCAGCGACAGACCAGGAACCAGAGAAACTTAACACCAGTTCAGCAGCCAACGTCCAAGTGGGGAGGGCTAAGGCGAGCGCCACTCCGGAATTGCAATTTGACCAAAGAACCTGGCAAAACTTCCACGACGGACCCTAGTCGCCCTGCAGACGAGCCTAATCCCATGGCCACGCCTTCGGAGCACGACGATCCAGAAAAGCCGTCTCTTCACAGCCCTGCCAGCACTAGCCCCTCTGTTGCGGACGAGAGTGCCGAAGAATACGGGGAGCCCAAATCTCCAAGCCGGAACCGACGGTCCGTTAACCCAAGATCTTTCCTCGCCGGTGGCGCTTCTGGAAATTCCCCATTGCCCTCTCCACGACCACTGGCTCCAGAGGGGTCAAGTTTATCCGGAGACCGAGCAGCTCAAAGGCGCTCGGAGAGGCACCTAGGCAAGAGACGTGCGGATGCTCCGGTAATGGCGCCCTCAACTCTCCATTCAACAAGATCGGGGGCGGGAGTGGAGAAGCCTATGGCAACGGAAGAAGTAGAAGGAGTGGGTTCCTCTGTGACGCATAAGGATTCTCGGGGGTTGGGGGGACCTCCAGCCCAAAGAGAGCACATTGGGGTGACACCCACGATAAAGTCCGGGAAACGCCCAATGGAGCAAGAGGAAGTTGATGAAGATGAAGACGTTATCATTGTGCGAGGTAAGAGGAGGCGTGCACACCTTGGTGGTAGCTCAAGTAGCCCGGGCAGAGGGAGGGACGATCGAGGAGAAGGAGAAGAGGAAGGACAGGAGGACCAGGATGAGGAGGGAGGTAAGTTACTATAGATACCCACTAGCCACTGTCTCTAGTCCCTTTAACCTCCTATATTGACATCAGGAATAGCATTGGCTGGGCCAAGAACCCGGAACCGCCGTGGCGCCGTCAAACCAAGACAGACTCGCCAGCAAAAGCTGTTGGAAGAGCTTAAAAGCCGCCGAGCTGGCCTTTCATCCGCCAAAGATACGACCCTGTCTTCCTCATCTGAGACCTCTAGGGTGCCGAAACGGGGCATATATGATACCGAAACCGAAAATGAATCAGACTTCCCGGACGACGAAGAGGATGACACTTCGGGAATCGAAGCTATTCGGAAGTCCCTACGGGGTGGCCGAGACAGAGGATACGATACGGACTTCGTTGTATCTGATGATGATGGCAATATTGGGGCACCATCGTTCGGCCCAGGCCGTCTCGACATTCCGATTGAATTCACTCACCACGCACATAAAAAGCTGAAGGATCACTTCTTAGACGCTGTAGAGTGGATGGTACATAATAAATTGAACCCGGCCTTCGATAGGAATAATCCAGTCTATCGTGTCGCGTTCCAAAGATTGAATTTAGAAGCTGCAACATACAGCAGCTCTAAGTTTCAGTCCTCTGCATGGACCCAAGACTTCACGCGCTCACTAAAGGCCAGACCCGGGTTCTCTAAACAGTCCATCACCTCCAGCGGTGACAACTGCGAAGCGTGCAACCGGAAGGGGCACCCAGCTACATACAAAGTCCGATTTAGTGGAAAGCCCTACCACCACGAGTCGCTGGAGGATGTCTCTTCCCCTTCTGAGGCTGATAGCGAGGACGATGGCGATCTAGGAAACGAGTACGACAACCAAGGAAACCCTCTGCCAGACACAAACAAAATCTACTCCGTCGGAAGGTACGCTCACTAGGAGGCCAAATTAAGCATTTTAATGAGCTAACTATAGTAGGGTATGCTGCTTGAATGCCGAGGCCGCCCATGCGCTAACGCACTGGCGCTACCATCTGAACGAGTGGGTAGTGGACGAACTTCGCAGGCGGGGACTCTTTGACGCGA
Organism: Geoglossum cookeanum; assembly: GCA_021527025.2. Lineage (NCBI taxonomy): Eukaryota > Fungi > Ascomycota > Geoglossomycetes > Geoglossales > Geoglossaceae > Geoglossum > Geoglossum cookeanum. The sequence continues at coordinate 116,093 of JAJDFF020000019.1, forward strand.
ACGCGATAGTGGACAGAGAATCCTGGAACACGAAGAAAAGGAGTACCTATGCCGACAGCATTATGCAACAACTCCGGGAATCAGGAGAAACATCACGTCTGTATCGGGACTTCAAGGAAAACCTGGATGAAGCCCGTAATGCTAAGGTACGTAAACCCCCGTGCTTGGAACGAGTGTGGGCTCAAATGTACCCTTTTACTTAGCCAAATCGATGGTGAGACCTGAATCGGGCGTTAGTCCTTTGGGGCCAGAAGCCCTGTGTGCTGAGCTCTGTGACTGGATCACTAGCTGGTTGCGCTTTTGTCTAATATGGCAGAGAACGCTCTAACGATGCGTAACAATCGCATTCTAAAGCGTATTGCATCCTAGCGTAGCATAGCTGTGGGGTAAATTTATCCGTAGCTTACCTCAGGATCTTCACAGCAGAGCTTAAGTAGCATAACTCCATCGCTCACACCTAATTATGATTCAACAACGCAAAGCATAAACGTGATATATGCAGCGGTGCTCTTCCCGACTTTCGGGCGATGCTGCACAAGGGGCGGCAGAGACTTGAAAACGCCTCTATCGTTGAATTATAGGTCGATCAAATGAGGACTTCCAACCTCAAAAATTCCGAGTAACAAAGTGAGCCATCAAGACAAAAAAAAAATTGCTCAATCCTACCTAAAACACAGGTTGTTTTAGCGTAATTTCCCAACCTCGTAGACGGCGTGTTTCTCGTGTATAAAGAAAGAGAAGTACTAGCTTAAAAGTCTCACGCTGTGCTGCAGAGGCACGCTAGGGAATAAATAGCGAGCTCTCCTGGGAATTGTAATTTGCAAATTTGAGGGTATCAGCTATATGACCCACTACCACAACTAACCTGAGCCTGCCTGGTAAGTGAGGAGCCCGCCTGGGAATAACATTACATTGTACGGCTCAGCTCAGGGTGACGCTACTAAACAGTATACTCGTAAAGACCCTTGGCTGGCAGGACTCGTAGGGAAAACTGGGTTTTCGGTATATACCCGGAGCAAAGGTGCTGGGCCGTGGAAGGTGGATGTGACTAGTTGATATCACCACATAGCCTGACGATTCAGAGTTGGCGCTCTTTGTTTGATTGACCCCGCCATCATAGTATGGGAGCAAGTAGAATTGCTATGGAGGGTATACAGGCAATTATCCCTTAGATTATTATTCTCTATTGGTACAGTTACGTGAAAGGATTGGGGATGGCATAAAAGTACAGGTAACAAATTTCTCCGGTTGGAGTCTGAGCCTCTAGCATCCGACATCGACGAACGATACATGGACACATTTGGACTCTAACCAAGTAGCATGCCAGGTCGCTGAAAATACGGACATTTACACATATATTGCCTCACAAGGCTGGTCGGGATCCTTGTTGACCGCCAAGCTGCTGAGAGATAGCCGAAGTCGTGCCCGAAGAGAGTAGCTGTGGGAGAGTATATGTTAGCAGACTGAAATCTATCTGGCTGGGGACGCTGCCGCATACATCGTTCGCCGACTGCTGCATCTTCATTTCCTTTTCCATTTCGATCATCTGCTGCTCTTCCGCAAATGCCAGCGCCCATGGTACCCCGAGCAATAACGCACTCGTGCTAACAACCCAGAGGGACTTCCCTCCAAATATTAGTCCGCCTCTTAGCCAAGAATAGGTGGTATGAAAGGTGCTCGAGAGGGCGGCCCGCTGTTTTGGGGGGATGACATCGCGAAGAGCTACGATTCGATCGACAAAGGTTTCTTGAAGATCGCCGTCGTCTTCCTCATCCGTAATCTCTGAGTCTAGGGCCGAGTCAGCACAATTGCTGGCTGACATGAATAGCAATAACACTCATAGGACCCACCTGTGTCGGTGTAGTAGTCATCGTCGTTTTCTTCAGTTTGGGGAGGTCCTGGTTGGTCCTGGGCAAAGTGCTCGTCCTCAACCTCCTGTAACTTGACCATCTTGTCGCGGGTAGTGAGGTATAGCTAGTAAGTAGATGGGCTGTGATGATGGCAATGGTTGCGGATGCTTGAAACCGTGTCGTTTTTTTTCTTTCGGCTTTGGCAATACAAGACAATAAAAATGCGCCCTGCACTCACCCACGGCTCACCCAGGTGACGCCGCTTTAGCCTGGTGAGTTAGGCGAGCTGGGTGGCAGAGAGAGCAAAGCTAGCCTTGCGATCAGCTCCGGGCACCACTATCACCCCTCTATATCACTGCTCTATTCCCGCTCCGCCACTGCGCTGGTGAGCAGAAAATGCAGAGATGCAAATAGCTTTTGGATCAGTTGGCGACATCATGTCTATTTGTTTGGTTATTAAAGATATACTGGATGCACTTAATCGGAGTAAAGATTCGCCCAAGGAATATATCGAAGTCTTTCAGGAATTGTTGATCCTTGACAGAACCTTACTCGAGGTTGATCGGCTCACAGGGGCGCGCAATGCCACAGTCGAGCTAGTTGTCCTCTGTGAGACAGCACGGCTGGCTGTTGAGAAATGTCGTCGCTCTATGGAGTCATTTCTGAAGGGAATCAAGAAATATGGGCCGAGCCTTCGTCAATCCAGATCTGGAAACATATTGCGGGACACCTCGATGAAGATATGGTGGCAGATATCACAGAAAGATGAGGTTCCGGGCGGAATTAAGTGCTAATAGAGCTTCTATCAATATGCTTCTACTAATGGCGAGCATGTGAGTTGCCGTAAGGGCGCTAATGCCCTACTATGAACCTGCTAGCTAAATGATTTCAGGAATCTTACCCAAATTAATGACACAAAGGCCGATGCGCGAGCGGCAGATGCGGAACATAAGATCCGAGATTCAGCCAACAGACAGAATGCCCTTCTGGCAGAAGTAAGCAACCGGCTTAAAGAAAACAATAAGCTTTGTCCTAGAAGGAAATGCTATAATTAGAAGCGTTGCGAATGCTGGGGTAGAGTTGAAGGACTTTATGCAAAGGGTCTTTAGCTTTAATAGTGCAACTTACAAGGCGGTGATTGCAATGCAAGCAGGCCTCCCAAGCTATCTAGAGCGAATGCTGATTCAGGAGCCCTTCATCTTGGAAGATGCGATTGGCCGAGTAGCCCCAGTTCATATGCAGTTCATCAGCTCCTAGGAAGCATTTGACTCCGTTCTTAAATTGCGGTTCCAGAATTTCCCAGGCCACAAGAAGATTCAGGGCAGAGAATACGCTCTTCAGGAGCACGCTGCAGAGAGAGAAATAGACCAATCTTGTGCTTGGGATGCTTCGTTTTTGCCAGATGTAATGGACGTCCCATGGACGGGCGTAGACCGTCTAGGCGGCGGGGCGGTGCCCCGCCGCCTACATGTGGCCTCACTATTGTATGTAGCCTCATCGCTGAGATCCTTTGGGGGATCAGCGATTAGTTCTTCTGTAGAAGTAATTGAGTAGTTACTCTATCATCGTCTCTCATCGCTAGAAGTCTGACCGAAGAGCCTACGGCCCCCCTGCGGTAACCTAGCGGCTCAGTTAACCTCATACCTACGAAGCCGATCTCCTGCGAGAGATTATGGCTACCCTCGGTCGGCACACTACCGGGACGCCTGTGAGAGACGTCTCTAGACCCCTTACACCAGGCCAGAGAGTAGACATGAGCATGGTCTTTAAAAGCACTGGAAGTACGGTTAGTACTTGTCCTGGATGTAAACTAACGACAGAAAAACTACAGACTTCAGATGTTCAATGGTAGGGTTCCCGATGACTCTTGTATACCTAAAGGAACTAACTGCATTTTAGTGCTGGATGTGGGATGTGGTTTCGACGAATCACTGAATACGATGATGTTGATCCCCCACCCCCTACCACCAGTGTACCTGTGTCTACACCTGGGAAAATGGATGTCTCATTTGGCCAATACCCATTCGATAGCATACGATTTGGTTCAAAGCCCTCATCAAATTCCTATACACACACTACTCAAAAACAGAAGGGGGAAAGCATTGGTATTTCCGAAGATGATATAAGCCATTACAGAAATGCCAAGACTGTTCCAGGACCATTTTCTCGATGGAATATGGCTGGCGCGGCTCTATCAAATCCGGCGGATGTTGTTCAATCGAATATGGCTGGTCCGAGTCAATCGAATTTTGTTGGAGACAGTTTAGGGGTAGGGGCTGCCGATAAATATAGAGAAGAAGAGCTAGTAGCTCAAACACAGCTAGAAGGGAGAGATGCTATACTCGGTCTCGGACAATCTAACATACTTTCTAACCTTAGCACTCTAGCCAGTGTACTTCGTAACCAGGGGAATTTCTCAGCTGCAGAGGAGCTCTTTCGAAATACACTTGCTCTAGAGGAGGGAGTCTCAAGAGATGGAGATTCTAATGCGCTATTGTTGAAGAGCAATTTGATATCCGTGCTGTTAGACCAAAGCAAGCTTGAAGAAGCTGAAAAGCTGTTTTTTCCATCGATAGGGATGTTTCTTTCGAAGCTAGGCAAGGAGCATACTGATGCATTGCACAGCCGCTTTCAACTTGCACGTATACTCCAGTGGCAAGAAGGTCTGCTTGTAGGCGAATCAAGCTCGATTTTTAACGAAAATACTGTTCAACGCGATGATCAGTCCCCCCTCAGGAACATAGCTCTCGTTTTACGGCTCTTCCAAGTTTATCCGGATCTGTCTCTGAGCTCGCTCCTGAAAATGGCGGGGAGCGTGATAGTGGAGATCTAGAGTCAACCTACCATGCTAGGAAAAGACCCATTGATCAGAGCCACCCATGGTATTCGCGTCAACCCGATAGCGACGGATACTACTATTGCCCCATGGTTAGCTGCGACGGAAAATACAAGCTATTCTGCATCTACAAGTGAGTTTGACATGCCTAATAGTACTCGGTGGTGCATTAATAGTTGCACCGACAGAAAGCATATCGATAAACACTTGAAGCCCCATCGCTGCAGATACAACGGGTGCGGGAGCAGTAGTTTTGCATCAGTCGGTGGGGCCCTGCGACATGAGAGAGTGGCACATGGGATGCATGCCCCCAAGAAATATCCTTGTTCATTTGCGGGATGTGAACGCAAGAACCAACCCTTTCACCGGAGTTGGAACCTCAAGGACCACTTGAGGAGGGTTCACAATGTTCGTTCGGTGGCCAATATGAGCAACACAGTCCACTAGGTAAACAGGTCTGGGAGGACCAACATGGTCAAATCTGTTGAAGATTCCTATGAAAATTGTAGTCGCGGCCAATAATTCCTCCGTGACAGCAGGTGGGAGCCAGCCAGGTTGTGCTGCTCCTGTTTGCTCGCTCGGGGTTCTTGGCGGACGAAGGTCTTTCCTAGCGCGCGCACGAAGACTTGTCATATAGAATTCAATCAATTAATCTATTCTACGTGCAAAACTTCAACAAAATCTATGTAGACATGAGTTTCACAGCCAGTAGTTGAAGGAGCGTCAGGGAGCGTGTCCCGGATGATACTACCGGATACAGTCCAAACATTGCAGCGAACAAGGGATGAGGAAGACGAGATAGTTTCAAAACAATCCGAAGAGAAAATTCTACTACTTGGAGAAATCCGTTGAGCCGACGCCATTACACGCCGCCGCCACCAGGGATGGACGCGAAGCGGTAGCGTAGCTTCTTCTAGATAATGGGACATATATCGATGCGAGAAGGCAAGACAGTAGTGCAGATTCTTTTAAGTCGCGGTAAAGTGGTTCACTAGGAGGTATGCCACGCCACCCACATGTGCCGTTTTCTAGCCATATTCTTAGGTGCAAAGAATTACTGTAATACAGTCACTTGTATCACTTTTCTCTAACTCAGCTACTTTTTCAGCTATTATTTCCAACGGAATAGATACCAGGATGGCAAAATCGTGGCTTAAGGCAAATTGCGGGCGAGATATTAACAGAGCTTACCCCATAACTCACCCAGCTCGCGCGAGCACAGGGCGGCGTTGCTCCCCCGCCAAGTTGGGGTGAGGTCGGGGCGCATTTTTATAACCTTGGCACGTATCTAAAAGCAGCGTCGCTCTGGAGAGGAAACATTGCTTCTTCCCCTTCCCTCATCCATTATACATCCACTCCCATTGTTTCTCCTGCTTGCCGATCCAACGCAATAAAGGGCATCAATCAGGCATGGCTCGCCTCGGCTTCTATCTACTCTTGTCTTCTCTTGCTGCTCTGGGCGCGAATGCAGCATCTGTCGTGCTAGACCTCATCCCCGATAATTTTGATACAGTTGTCCTGAAATCTGGCAAACCAGCACTGGTCGAATTCTATGCCCCGTGGTGCGGCCACTGCAAGAATCTGGCTCCCGTTTACGAAGAGCTTGCCCAGAACTTCCATTTTGCTGAAGATAGGTTAGTGATTGGTAAGGTCGATGCGGATGATCACAAGAGCTTGGGGAAACGCTTTGGTGTCCAGGGCTTTCCGACACTGAAGTGGTTCGACGGCAAGAGCGATAAGCCGATCGAATACAGTGGCGACCGGGACTTGGAAAGTCTAGTCAAGTTCGTCACAGAAAAGACAGGCATCAAACCAAAGGTGAAGAAGGCGACACCAAGTCGGGTCGAGATGTTAACAGATAATACGTTCAAGGAGCGTATTGGAGGGGACAGGGATGTATTAGTCGCTTTCACTGCGCCTTGGTGTGGTCGTACGTTTTCCACTTGGGTTATATCATGATGGGGGAACGCCGGCTGACTTTGGATACCAGATTGCAAATCTTTGGCTCCGGTCTGGGAGAGTGTGGCCAACGACTTCGCCAGCGAAACCGGCGTCTTAATTGCAAAGGTTGACGCTGAAGAGCCCAACTCGAAAGCTACAGCAGAGGAGCAAGGTGTTAGCTCCTATCCTACCATCAAGTTCTTCCCAAAGGGCTCCACAAAGCCCCAAGAATACGAGGGCGGTCGGAGTGAGGCAGAATTTGTTGAATTCCTCAACAGGCATGCAGGCACGTATCGAGTAGTTGGCGGTGGCTTGAATGCCGAGGCAGGGACTATTGAGGTTTTGGACGCGATCGTCGCGAATATCAACTCCGGCGAGACTTTCGGCACCATCGCCCAGAAGGTGCAAGAAGCCGCGAAGGGTATCACTAATAAGTACGCCCAATACTACGTCAAGGTCGTTGGAAAGCTCGCCAAGAGCGAGGGTTATGTCCAGAAGGAGCTTGCCAGATTGGAGAGTATTTTGAAGAAGGGAGGTCTTGCGCTAGAAAAAGTTGATGACCTGACAATTCGGGCAAATATCCTCCGGATATTTGCTAGAGAGAGACACAGCACCAAAGACGAATTGTAAATGGGCCTCAATGGTATACGTATTATTTGAAAATGAATCTGTATTCGGGGAATCTGGTTATTACTGGGAAATAAAATCATGTGTCCCTAACACAATGTCTACGAGACCTCAAAGTGGTAAAAATGAATCTATCCTAACTTGGAGGCTCCAGCACAGGGATTCCATCACTTCCCTTGATTTGTGCCGTTGGCTTGAAGATTTGATTCGAGGTTGTCCAGGCGACGACCCATCTCATCCACTAGACATGGTAAGATTAGCAAACTGAGACGGGTCTGGTGATGGGCGGCCCTACTCTTCGAAAATATCTCTGATGATACAGAACCAAACCTCGCAGAGAGGGAGTTTAGAAGTTCGTCCACAACAGCGGTGAGTTCTGCGGGCGCGTCCCCAGAGACCTGCTACTCACAGATCAGTCAATGCACGCTGTGGCAACTGGGTCTTTTGGCAGTCCTCTAACCATTTCTGGTTCCCCCAAGCGGCTGTCTGCCACTACATTGTTGCGCTCTCTGCTGTTGGTAGGCATGTTGGGGATAGCGCGATTCACATTAGACACCGACGCTATTGGCGATCCACCGATATTTTGTACCCGTACTCTGTACTTGTACCGGTACGGCGGGGTGGAGAGAGTACTTGTGCTTGTACTTGTAGCACAATATATAGTGGTGGGGGTGATGCATGGGCATGTTTTGAGCCGCAATGTTAATGACAGAAAATTAATTGCCCACCCTGTTCACCCAGCTAAAGCGGCGTCACCTGTGACAGTTCATCTCTTTGCTCTCCTGTCATCCGTCGTCCGCAACCGCCCCACCACGTTCCTCTATCTCCTCCCGGTTTGCACCTCACTTCACCTCAACCTCCCCGTTCCAACGAGATCTATGGGATCTCGAAAACGTGCCAAACCGAATCCTGCGCCGCAGCCACCAGTCGACACCGACCCTATTCTCCCCCCTTTGGGCGATTCCAGTACTTCCGGGCGTCCCATAGCTGTGAGCGATGGTGGAGCGCCTCTGGCGGGGCAAGTGGATGTGAGTGCTGGGGGTAATGTCAATGCACCGGCCGTAGGTCCTGAGGCTGATCACTCAATCTGCACTGGAGGACTGACTACGCCAATCATAGTCAACGCGGAGCTGGTATGGTGGGACGTGGCCCAGGATTTCGAAGTCTGTTCCTGCCGCACAAATTGCGCATGAGTCTGCCTCAACGACTAGTTCGGTGAATGAAATAGGGGGATCTAGTCCTGATGTGAGGTCTACGGAACGCACAGCAGCCCCTAAAGTTAAGCAGGAGCTTCGAAAATCTCCATCTCTCTATCTTCCGCACAGCATCCAGAATTCACCGAGGTCACTTCCCGCAGCTGCGGCCACGACAAAACTTAATATCACATCAAACGGTTTATTAGATGCTCGTACCTCCGAAGAGGGCGGGTATGTTGCCGAGAGCCACACAAAACCAAAAGAGGAAGAACCCGTAGGCGACCCGACAATATCAAATAAGCCAGAAAGCCAAGAACAAGGACCACCTGCCACCACACTGGACCACGAGGTGGTTCCTCAATCCAGCTGGCTTAGTTGGTTTTCCAGGACCACCCCAGCTGAACTCGGGATTGAGGTTCGACAACCGAGTCAAAGAGCACTCTCCACCGAAGGGCTAAAAATGGGAGCCCCGGAACTAGTGGAAACAGGCAGCTCATCCTCTATGCCGAGACAGCCCTTAGATCGGTTTAGAGAGGCCAACAAGAGCCTAGATAGCACTCCTTCTACGCAATATGGGAGGTCTTGGCTTGGATATTGGGGTGGAACCGCTCCAACCCAAAACCAGAACGAGCACACCGCGTCTAGCGAAATGCCAGAGGTGGCTCGTAATGAAGTAGAACTTCCATCGAATTCTGTTGCTTGTGATGGCCTAGCTCAAGACCTAGTGGATACGCTTATGACTGAGGCGCCACCCGAAACCTCTACAGTGAAAACGAGACCAGCATCAGAAGGATTGTCGGGATGGGCCTTTTGGCCTAGGGGGAGAGCGAAACCAACGGCCGATCAACTAACAAGCGGGGGAAGTGTTGGCGAACTGGCGGTTCCTAGCACGCCATCTGCGATATCTGAAACCACTAAGTTAGGAAAGAGAGGCAGACCGAAGTCGCTAGATACACCAGATGACTCTGTATCTAGTAAACCGGAAGCCGGTCCATCTTCCACACAAGCACCCACTCAAGATCTCGCATCACTACGGATCAAGCCGGTTGAGAAAACTGCAAAGCAGAAGACATTGCCTGCAAACTTGCTGCTACCATCCTTCAACAACACCTATCATCAACAGGAGAGCTTGTCAATCCTACAACAATTAGCGAAATTACTGCTACAAGGCAGGCAGATATCAACCAAACACGTCCATATTGTCCGTGATCCCCCGCATGTGAAAAAGGCGATCGCCATTGGGATTCATGGTTATTTTCCAGCTCCTCTTATCCGTACTGTGCTCGGGCAACCCACTGGGACTTCTATTCGATTTGCCAATTCAGCTGCTGCGGCTATCAAGAAATGGACAGAGAGTCGAGGCTATGAGTGCGATATCGAGAAAATTGCTTTGGAGGGAGAGGGTAAAATCGGGGAGCGGGTAGATGCGTTGTGGAAACTAGTGCTAAACTGGATAGAAAAGATCCAAAAGGCAGATTTTATCCTTGTTGCATGCCACTCGCAAGGGGTACCCGTCGCAATTATGCTGATCTCAAAGCTGATTGAATTTGGATGTCTCAATGCAGCAAGAGTTGGCATTTGCGCAATGGCTGGTGTGAATCTGGGGCCGTTTCCAGATTACAAGTCCCGGTTGTTTAACGGATCCGCTGGGGAGCTTTTCGAATTTTCAAACCCCGAGAGCATCGTTTCAAAGAAGTATGAAGATGCGATGGGGGTTGCACTGAGGCATGGAGTAAGGATTCTTCTCGTAGGAAGCATTGACGACCAATTAGTATCTCTCGAGGTAAGCCAAACTTTTGTTCGCCCGTTTTATTTGGGACTCCGCTCGATTGCTAACCAACCAAGTCTTCTACCTTTTCGACCATGAGCCACCCCTATATCTATCGTGCCGTTTTCGTTGATGGAAGGGTTCACGCTCCTGATTTGTACGTTGAATCGCCCTGAAGACGTCTTGGTTGCGTCTACTTACCTTTGCGTAGCATCACTCATTTGGTCGGCTTTGCGTTGAAACTTCGCAATCTTGGGATTTCAGATCACGGACTTATCAGAGAACTTAGTTCCCCCCTCGCCGGTAGCTTGTACTCCGGAGAAGGACACTCTCGATTGTATGACGACGAAATCGTTTATGAGTAAGTATACTTTCCATCAGGAATTGCTGTATAACCATATGACTAATCGTATTAGTCTGGCTGTGGAGCATTCTCTGGAGAGTTCCTCGGTCGGTGACATCCCTCTTCAGGTCTGCAGATATGAGGTCCCCACAAATAGTAACCCATTCATCCTACCCTGGTCCATGCGAGGCCTACTGGAGGAAGAATATGTGCGGACTGAGCTCTGTGCTGAAACGACTCAGCTACTGGAGCAATTCGACAACTGGAAGCCCACGAGCAAAGTTTTGAAGGATGTGAAGTTCAGGCTCGAGGCAGTCAAGTCCAAACTTTGAGCGTGGTGCAATTATGGGCACTACCGTGGCCAAATGTTTCTATTTGATGGTGTACTGTAGTAGCCGGGGTAAGTGGATGGGTCCTCATCACCGACTCCCGTTATCTGATTTTGGAAGCTGCAATGCGTATACTATGACATTTTTTCCGGATTTCAATAGCCTTTGCTTATACCCTGGCATGGGGGGTTAGGGGATCTACTAAATTTTCTTGTATTTCTGGGGGCCAATAACACTTTGCTGAGGTATTTTACACGGAGGGGCTCGTATCAAGCTAATGCAGCTGCTAGTCATCTGTGCTCATGCGCTTTCACGATCAACTTCTGCATTGGCTACGATCTTGGAACCGAGCTACAGGGAGTTTGCTAGGCTTGGCCATCGGCGGGTTGTCTGATTTCTGGGATATATAGGAGCTATTTAGAGCAGCGCACTCTCAAAATGGGACCTTGGGGTTGAGCAATTGGTTGGTTTGCTAGTCGGTGGGGCACCCTGATTGGTCCTGTGATAATGTGTACATGATAGGCCCCAATCTCTGAGTGTAGTTGGGCGCTGAGATGATAGCAGCTGTCTTTTACTTATTTCAATTTTTTTCGGGGTAGAGTGCCCCTAAGAGGTGGCATGGAGACAGCAAATTAGTAGCATATACAGCCACTCCATGTAGTTCATTCTGCCCCCTTAGCCCAGTTGCTGAGCATTTCATCGATTTTTGGACCCCACTCGTCTTCGCCTTTGATAAGATCGCCGTATTCCAAAACGTTCTCTTTGAGCGAAAACTGCCCTTGTCGCGTTCGTACCAGCTCACTCATAATGCCCATTGAGCCTACTGCGTGTCCGAGGTCATGGCATAGGGAACGCACGTAAAACCCAGACGTGACTGTCATACGTATCCGTGCTGCTGGTGGCCCAGTTTTTCCGTTAAAAGAGGACGTGATTTCTGTCACGTCTGCTAGACGCATCTCATCTGCGCGTTGGGGCAACTCTGAAGATCGCGGAGTGCTAGATATAGAGGATCTTCGCCTCTTGGGATCTCTAACCCGGGGCGCGTCGTCTTCGCGGTTAGCTCCCGCGATGGGCTCCCACTTTCTCTTCATGTCAACCCCAGCAATGGTACCATCCACGCTATGAAGTTTCGCATTCTGTTTCGTTGGTTCAGGAACTAACTTCTCCGCATACATTACCTGGTCGGCCACCGCTTTCTCATCCTGGCTTGCCTCCTCCTCTGGCCAGGAAAACGGGTGTGTTCCACCCTCCAGCCATTCCATCAGTTCTAACTCTATAACTTCCACAGGCCTTTCCTGGATTTCTACTGGCGCCTTTTTACCTTCTCTGGCGTATTCGTATAGCCGCTTCCCTTGCACTCTCAGAGCTGAAAATATTGGCGGCTTCTGGAGGATCTTTCCTCTGAACTGCTGAAGGGCCTCCTCCACACACTCTTTCGTTATATGCGCGTACGGTGCTCGGCCAAGAACCTTCCCTACGCAATCATAGGAATCTGTCGCAACACCAAACAGGACTATAGCCTCATACGTCTTGGTACAATCCAGAAAGCCCTGCAGCGCTTTCGTACCTGCGCCGACGCCGACAGTCAGCACCCCGGTGGCGATGGGGTCAAGGGTGCCGCCATGTCCGAGTTTAACCTGTATCTGCTTGTTGCGGCGTCGCTGGCGTTGGTTGTGGTTGTCGCGGTTGCGCTTAGCCTTCTCAGCAGCTAGCCACGGCGCGAAGAGATTCGAAGGATCGAAGTGTTTCTGGAGTTCGCGAAGGACTTGGGCAGAGCTGACGGCCGGAGGTTTGTTGATTGCTGGGGAGCGAAGTCAGCCACCGCAATCTCACCGGGTTATCGGGACTACCTGCCAAAAACACCTTGGACGATCTTGCCCGAGTTCATGGCGGGTGTCCAAAGCGCCCTTGCGGGCATCGGATGCGGAGATGTTGTTGCAGCACAGGACCAACGCCTGTTAGTGTTATCCCAGTGAGCGATCAGCGATGCGGCTCACTGCAGACAGGCACCTAGCGAGTGATAGAATATACGGCAGCTTTTGTACGATCAGTACTTCTCTGTGCTCGACCGCCAGCCACAGTAACCTGCATCGCTCCTGGCTTTGTGCTTGATACTGCCATTGAGCCCTGTCTGCTGCGTGCTACAGTCCTCGCTCTTGCTGTCATCGCGTTTCCCCATCCCGGTACATTTCCAGCAAGCAACGCCCGGTCGAAGCAGCTGCTTGCCACGGCAGGATCGTCGGACACCTCGCACGCCGGCCTCGAACCCCCAGATCCTCTCCCGCCTGTTCTCTGCCTGATGACGCCGACGACGTGATCTCCGCGTCTGCCAATGCGGCAAGATCATGAAAGCGATACGGGACGAGCTCCAGATTTTCAAGCACGTCGGCGATCAGGTTCCCGATACCGACTGGCCAGAGTTTCGACTCTCCGATGTTCTGGTTTTCCGAGGCGATGAGACCAACCTGGCGAGCCTCTTGCTGGTGGGTACGCAGGGTGCGGTGACAGTCCGCGGCATCCTTGGGCCCCTTCGCACGGAGCAGCGTGACAACCGTATGTGGTAGCCCAGTATCATGTCTATGTCTGAAGCTTGTCTAATCGCCTCGTCTTCACCTTGTACAGTTAAAGACGGGCGTGCCTATACTGGGGCGATCGAGCTACGCGATGTGTCTCGATTCGCATATGGTACAGTCGAAGGGACAGACAACATTGGGATATGGGCTGCTGGCGGGGCCGGTTGGTTCTTGATTGAACCAAACGCGGTGTACACGCATGTCTACCAGCACATGGTTGCGGCGGTCAAAATGTTCCACTTCTTAGAAGACCAGTGCCGCCCGTATGGAAAGGGCAAAAAGAACAGAGGGACTGTGGAACGTTTATTTGCTGCGGTGGGCTTTTCCTGGAAGATTTCACAAGGGCATCGACACTGATCTCAAATAGTACGCAGAAATGCGGGCCCTAGAATCCAGTGCCCCTCGGCTGAGCGAAGAAGAGGTCAGAGCTCTGTTTAGTGAGCATCGTGACTTCCTAATATCTCAGATGTTTAAATTAGGGGGTTGGGGGAAAATGGGGATTTTTAGGTATCTAAGGAATAAATATCCGGTGAGTGGATAATATATCTGTTTCTTTCGTCCCTCCCGCCCTGCGTTCACTCACGACTACTATAGGAGGATTTTTCTCGCATAGGGAAATTAGTAAATGAACCTGACAGTGGTGAGCCGAGTACTGGCCCCTCAACGCTGGCGGCTGAACGCGGTCCATTTGAACTGGATTCCTTACAAGACTTTCCACCTGGTCAGCAGAATAGACATCTCGTCATCTGGGATTTAATGACTACAGTCCAGAGGGAACACCGCTTGCCATTGAGCATGATGACCACGGTTGGCTTTGCGAATTTTCTTTTCGGGTGTTTCGATATTGCTGATCCGACCGTGGCAACGCTCTTGATCGGAGCTTGTGCTGCAGAGCTGGTCGAGCTGATGTCGGGAACTGTTGGAGACTCATTTAATTGGACAAAGCGGAAGGTTTATAAAGAGCTCAAAAAGGTCGCGATCTCGGAAGAAGACCGCAGGCGCGTGCTTCTGCTGCCGATGAGAAGGAGGATCAATTCGTCTATGCCTGAGAGCGGTAGTGCTACTGAAGAAGAGCAGATTTCCGATGCAGAGGAAACTACAGATGGAAGCTGTAGGATCAGACAAAAGTCTGGGAAAGGTAGATCGGCCCTCCGACCATCTGCCATAGGAACTATAGATACTAGTGCTGCGATTAACGGAGTAGATGATGGCGGTGACGGTAATGACGACGATAACGATAACGGTATTAAGGATATAACTCTCGCTGTTAGGGAAGGGAAGAGAAAAGCGCTGAATAACCCGACATCCCGGAAGATACGCCGATGCATTTCACCTCAATCTTCCCAATCTGATGGCCAGGCCGGAGGCAATACGGATTCTATCGGGACCGGGCCTCCGAAATACCAGTTGAAAATTACTAGGCAACAACCTTCCGCACAACCCCAACGAGGAGGATACCTGCATTGTAGCGTAGATGGTTGCAATTACAAGGCGTATTGCACGGACACAACCGGTCTCGATGCGGCTATCAATAAACACCTTCGCACAGAACACGAGAAATTCGCCAGGATTCTAGATATTCTGGACAGTGAATCGAAAGTGGACCAACCATTGAGGTAAGCGCAAAAGCAAGAAGCTCCCTTTGGGGGTGATTTCCTTCAATTACACCGTTTTCGAGGCCTAGCCGGTGCCTGAGTACCAAAGAGACTTGTCTGCCGGCGGGAGCGCAAGCGTTCTTACGTTTTGGACTCCATGCATTTGGTTTATTTCCCACTATCTATTGTCAGCGTCGTCCCTGCCAACTGCTGGGGCTCTGGGTTTCAAAATATCTGCCTCAAACACGCCAAATCACTCAAAATTTGCAGCTTGTTTTATCTACCCGATTAGCACGGCTGACATTCGATAGTGAACTGAAAGGTAAGGTTCGGAAAATGGCTGCTCGAGAGTGCGATGCTCCTGTAATGGGCGATAGTAAACCTCAAGTGGTTGAGGGCGGCGGTTTTGGGCTCGTTCGGGCTGGAGGAGGAAGAATAAACGACGTAGGAACCCAGGACAGGGTTTTTGAAGATTTTGCAGGCTCTTTGTACTCTAAGCCGCCTCGTGGTCGCTACTGATGGGGGATCTGGTCTTTCTTAATTATTTGTTTCTCGTGGCGGGTTAGTTTCGAGTCAATACGAAACAATCTTATCCTAGTGAGATTCGATTCCCCTATCCTATTAGGTGCCCTTGGGAGTATAAGAGCTTTCACGCACCCTAGTGCTCTAGTAAATCTGCCCGATTTGACATTGTAGTTGGGGCAATTCCTTGGCCATGCAAAAAGGAGCCCCTTTTTACTTAAAAGGAAATGATATACCGTCGTCACCAAGCGTGTTAGGCCGAACTACAACCTACGAGACTTCTGCTAGGGGCCTGTCTCCATCGCCTCTCAGGGTTATTATATCTAACCATATCGCTAAAGCCGACAAATTCCATTACCCCTTTATCCATATGTACTATTTTGTGTCCTTATGCGTTGACTCAAAGCGATCGTTTGGTGGCCGTGACGGAGCTTAGAGATCCACCCAAGTCACCGAGTGTAGCTCAAGTGGTTCGATTGAACTAGCCCTGCTTAGCTCTCCTACTCTTTCCTAATCGCTGGGGAGCTTTCCTTTGCCCTTTCATCTTCTTCATAGAGAAGCCCTTCATATCGCCACTTGACACTGCATCCCCACTCTTTGAAAATCTCTTCTTCCCTCCAAAGCCGAATTTTTGGTCACGCTTTTGCCTCTTAGTTCCTGGATTCCCGCTTTTTGGCGCTCGGTCACGTTTATCTTCTTTGCTTGCATCCTCGAGGGCCACGTCAAAGAGATCCTCTTCGTTTGTCTCTCCAGCACCAGTACCTCGTCGTTCTGTAGAAATGGTTGTTAGATCAATCGGCTTTTCGGTATATGATAGATTTCTCGGGCGGAAATTCATACTCCGCTTCAAAATTTGAATCTTTTCCATTGTATCTCTCTTTGCTCTGTCCCTCTCCTGCAGCTTAGCTACCTGAACCTGTTTACCAAACTTTTTCAAGTCCCTTTGCTTCCGCGCTTCTACCGCAGCCTTTTTACTCGCTGCCTCGTCCATCATCTTCTTCTTGATTACACCCATGTGCTCGTCACTCTTTACCATCTCAGCGAAATAATCAGTCGGTCTTGTGAACGGAACTCCTTCTTTCTTTAGCAAGTTTCGAGCTATCTTAGCTGCATTGAGGGATTGCTTGTAGAATGCCAATTCACGGTTGAGATCATCATCGACGTCAGGGATATCGCTTGGGTCCGGAGAAATGACAATTTGGTGCTCAGAAAAGGGCAGTTTTGAAGTAGGTAGTGCAATTGACTTAAGTGCTTGGAGAAGGGCCGAAGGATTATTGATAGTCACCCGTTGATGGGGTACAATGTCGCCTCTTTCCTCGTCATTGAGGGATTCGATATCTGAGAGCGGGATATCCTCATCCTGTGCTTGTGAGCTATCCTCACCGCTCTCACTCTCACTTTCGCTGTCATCGATCCGTGAAATGTCCATCTAGCGGGAAGCACAATTAGCTTTGCAGAGAGAATGTGGAAGACTGGACATACAACGGCGGGCGTGCCATCAATACTCCATCCGTCCGAATCGCCAATGGACTCTCTAGAGACCACCCCTTGCATGCCGTTGGGCTGGCTAGCATCATCCCCACCGCCACCCGTCTGCTCCAAGGCATGCCCTTTCAACTTCTTTGCCCTTGCCGCCTTTTTTGCAAGCTTCTTCTGGTGCTCGACCTTGTAGTCCTTGCCCTGGTGCGCACCAAGCGCAGCCAATAGCCTGCTCTTCTTCACCATGCTGGAGCGTTATGTGTTCAGAGGCCGCAGTAGTAGTGCTATCTCCGTAGAGGAGCAATTTGGTACGAAATCTTGGCGCTACAGTACGACAGAAATCTGTGAGCTTGCTACGGATTTCTGTTTTCTTGGCGCGCACAAGCAATTAATTAATCCTCTGTTTTTAACAGGCTCATCCCAACGCCACCTCAGGTCACGTGGCCGTCATTTTCCCACGAACTTTTTGCTGCGAGAGCGCTGTACGGGGTATTTTTCTTTGCTCGCACAGAGGATATTAACCCAATCTCCCTCTCAGGCCCTGTTGCCTTATGTCCGGCGCGAAGTCGACTCTAAGGTGGGTTTGACATGGGACTTCAGAAAAAGGTTTGTCATCCATCATCCATCACAGTGAGCTTCGCGCTGATTCTTGCTGGGGAGGCTAGCATGGCAAAGGCCGTTTGGATAAATGGTACAAGCTCGCAAAAGAGAAGGGATACAGGGCCAGGGCTGCCTTCAAGTTGATCCAGCTGAACCAAAAGTATGGCTTCCTGGAAAAGAGCAGGGTACTAATTGACTTGTGTGCGGCGCCGGGAGTAAGTGATGGTCTCTCCAAGTGCTAGCAGCTTGTACTAAAGTGGCTGTTTCTAGTCATGGTGTCAAGTCGCCGCTGAGGCCATGCCGGTCAACAGCCTGATTATCGGCGTTGATCTAGCGCCAATCAAGTCAATTCCAAGAACAGTCACATTTCAGGGCGATATCACGACGGACAAGTGCAGGGCTGCCCTCCGGCAACACCTCAAGACATGGAGGGCTGACACCGTACTTCACGATGGGGCACCTAACGTCGGTATCGCATGGGTCCAGGATGCCTTTACGCAGGCTGAGCTAGCTCTGCAAGCAATGAAACTAGCAACGGAATTTCTTGTCGAAGGCGGAACGTTTGTGACAAAAGTCTTCAGGTCAAAGGACTACAACAGCCTAATATGGGTCTTTAACCAATTGTTCACAAAGGTTGAGGCAACAAAGCCACCAGCCTCGAGGAATGTGTCCGCAGAGATATTTGTTGTATGCCGCGGATTCAAGGCACCAAATCGAATCGATCCGAAATTCTTGGACCCCCGCTCGGTCTTTGCTGAGCTCGCTGACCCCACACCGAACAATGAGGCTAAGGTATTTAATCCAGAGGTTAAAAAGCGAAAGCGAGATGGGTACGTGGAAGGAGATTACACTCAGTTCAAAGAAGCACCAGTCGTCGACTTCATCCAAACAACAGACCCTATTGCAATGCTAGGTGGCTTCAATAAATTGAGCTTTGAAAACAAGCGAGGAAACATTACTCTAGCTACTCTAGAGAAATTACCAGAGACCACTCGTGAAATTCGAGATTGCTGCTCCGATCTCAAGGTTCTAGGCAGGAAGGAATTCCGGGGTCTCTTGAAATGGCGGTTAAAAGTACGTGAAATATTTGGGCTGGCCTCGAAGAAAGCCACCGCAGAACAGAAGAACGAGACAGAGGAAGTGATTGAGGTGGTATCAATGGATGAGGAACTCCAAATCCAAGAGGAATTACAGCGGCTAGATGAGCAAGAGAGCGGTCGCAAAAAGAGAGAACGGAGGAAAGAGAACGAACGCAAACAAAAGGAAATCGTACGAATGCAATTACATATGACAGCACCAATGGAGATTGGCTTAGAGCAGTCGGGTCCAAGGGGCGAAGATACAATGTTCATGCTCAAGACGGTAGATAAGGCTGGTGCAGTAGACAAAGTCGCGAAGGGAAAGATGAATGTGGTGATCTCACAAAAAGACGGAAAGAGAGGGTGGAATGGTGGGATGGACCAGAGTGCGTATGAATGGCCCGAGAGTGGGAACGAAGGATGGGACAATGAAGAGGACACCCTCGAGCGAGAGCTAGACTCGTTGTATGAACAATATCGGGAACGGAGATCGAATACCGATGCCAAGTACCGCGCGAAGAAAGCCAGAAAAGAGTACGAGGACGGCGAATGGGAGGGTTTTTCTGAGAAAGCTGAGAGCAGCGATGATGACGCCGTACTAGACAGCAGCAGTGAGGACTCAGCAGACGTGGAAGAGCTCGGCAATCAGAACAAATCTCTCATCACAACTCTTGCTGCCAACGAGGTTCAAGAGGGTGGGCTCACCAGAGAAGCCGTTATATTCTTCAATCAAGAAATCTTCAAATCCATCAATGGTCTCAATAGCAATGAGGACAGCGATGACGAGTACATATCAACGGAGAGAGCAGATCCCCTCACTAGAGAACCCACTATCCCGTTTAAGAACACCAAGAATGGACACGCACCGAGCAGAAAACCCATTGGGCTAAAAGCTGGGCCGGTCAAGAAACTAGCAGAACCCGGGGTCATGGAGGACATCTCATGTGAGGACACCGGTTTCGAATCAGTAAAGCGTTCTAAAGAAGGAGAGTGGCAGGAGAACCAAGAGATCCGTAAGGACAGTCGAGCAGGTTAGTTTAACAGAACACGAGATTGTAGAGTATAACTAATGAAACAAGTAGATATTGACATTATCACTGCTGAAGCAATGACTTTAGCTCAAGGAATCGCGTCCGGTGAAAGGACAAAGTACGATCTTATAGACGAGGGGTTTAACAAATATGCCTTCCGCGACAAGGATGGGCTGCCAGAGTGGTTCCTCGATGATGAAAATAAGCACAGCAAACCCCACCGACCGATCACAGCAGCTGGTGCATCCGCAATAAAGGAAAAACTTAGAGCACTCAACGCACGCCCAATCAAAAAGGTGCGGGAAGCCAGGGATAGGAAAAAGTTCAAGGCAGCTCAGAGGCTAGAAAAGCTGAGGAAGAAGTCAGCGGTTCTAGCTGACGATGAAGCCATGACAGAGAAGGACAAGGCTTCGAACATAGCGAAACTAATGAGCAAAGCAGCGAAGAAGCCAAAGCAACGGGTGAAGGTTGTCGTTGCGAGGGGGGGAAACAAAGGTATCTCCGGTCGACCCAGAGGGGTCAAGGGGAAATACAAGATTGTAGATGCTCGACTGAAAAAGGATGTACGGGCAGAGAAACGGCTTGCGAAGAAACGAAAACATTAGGGTTAAGATTCAGGGCACGCATGATTCATGCCGCTTTAGCCATTCAAACCATATTGAGATGCACGTCCTGCATATAGGAAACTATGCGTTAGCATTTCTCCCTTTTAAAGGCATGACAATTGAAAAATAACACGGCCACTTTCAACCCAGCAATTCAGTGCAAAGTACTCCGTCCGGAGTATCCAGAGGGCGCTTGATTTCAGCACATCCGGCGATTCAAGCCTCAACAAACGCCAAGGCATCCAATACATTAATTTAGAATAGGCTAAGACTAGAGTGTGCACGTACATTGAATGAATGTATGTACAACGTTGTATATACCCTAATTTTTTAGAGGCATTGTGACAGTGCTTGTACAAGTACAAATCAAGAGAGGTTCAGCACGCCGCCCTTAGCCTCCATCGTATTTCTTCTGCATCCAACCGCCATCGCTTGTCACCTACCTTTTACTACCGTGGACATGCACTGGATGCGATGGGCTTCTTTGATCATTTTCACAAAGACGGCACAGCAGCCCTCAAGCCCCAGGCTCCAAGAATAAGAAAGGAAGTTGTGAAGCCAGCGGTGTCGCCAACCTCACCAGGCATATCACCAGTTCCAAAGCACCGTCGCCCCGTGTCACTCAACCCAACGCTCTCGGATGCATACGTTCAAGACGCTGTAGATTCGCCGAAGTCTTTAGCCGATAGGAAGCAAGAAAGACCTCGCCGTACACGGAAACGCGCTTCGCCGTTGCAACACCGCTTAGTATCCAGCTCTGACAGTAGCGACTCTGGGGAAGTCGAGATACAGCCGCGCAAGCGGGTCAAAAACGACAAGCTAGAGGGGAAAAGCCTTGCTAGAAGTTTGCGTTGCAAGGCTGCTCTCACGAAAGATGACGGCGGCAAAATCACCTTTTTGCATGCAGCCGACATTGCAGCCCTGGGACCATCAAACAACTACAAAGTGGCCTTTGGAGATTCATCCGAGCTAGAGATTTCCCTTCAATACCCAAGTGGCCATCAACAAGAAAGGTGCTTCCCCTACCCTTTCCCTCGCCATTTTCCAAGGCTAACATTCACAATTAGGTATCAGCTCGTCCATCCTCGGGATAACGAAGACTTCAATCCAGTAGACGATATGATTAGGGT
This sequence comes from Geoglossum cookeanum, assembly GCA_021527025.2. Classification (NCBI taxonomy): domain Eukaryota; kingdom Fungi; phylum Ascomycota; class Geoglossomycetes; order Geoglossales; family Geoglossaceae; genus Geoglossum; species Geoglossum cookeanum. Next base: position 137,597 of record JAJDFF020000019.1, read on the forward strand.
TGTGGAATTGGTATCGACATTCTACCTTTCGCCAGCGCAGGCAGAACCCCTACTCGATGAGAGCTCTGGCATACTACGGAAGTTAAGGCGGGCGTCAGCACGGAAATTGGGAGCGGAATTCAAGGAAGGAATATTGAGCTACAACCAGATCTTAAGGGATTTCCAGAGCAACGGGACGATCTCCAAAAATCTAGATATGGTGCACAACCTACCCCTTCCGCTCGTCGAGCGGATGCTGACACAAACATATGCGCGGACGGTGTCGTTGCAAGTCAGTGCCTTAAAGAAGTACGAAAACGGATCCGACAATGTATACGGCGAACTGCTACCTAGATTTGTCTCCAAAATCTTCCGTGACACCAGGTTGAGGTCGGACCAAGTTTTCGTAGATCTTGGGTCTGGTGTGGGGAATGTGGTTCTCCAGGCCGCCCTTGAAGTCGGGTGTGAGAGCTGGGGCTGTGAGATGATGGAGAATGCCTGTGAACTAGCTGAACGACAGGAGAAGGAATTCACTGCTCGATGCCAACTCTGGGGGCTCGCGATTGGGAATTTGAATTTGGAAAGGGGTGATTTCCTAAAGAATCATAACATTGCCAAAGTACTCAAGAGGGCCGACGTCGTGTTGGTGAATAACCAAGCCTTCACCCCAGAACTCAACAATGGGCTTATGGATCTCTTTCTGGATCTTCGGGAGGGATGCCAAATCGTATCTCTCAAATCTTTCGTACCCCATGACCACAAAATTACGTCCAGGAATTCTAATTCGCCCGTACATCTACTCAATGTTGAGAGGAAGGAATACTTTTCAGATAGCGTTAGTTGGACAAACGCCCCAGGGACTTACTTTGTCGCAAGGAAAGATAGCACAAAGCTGAAGGCGTTTCTGGAGAGAATGGGCTAGGTAGCGCGGTAACAGAGATCGAAAGAACTCAAGCTTAAGAGCGTAGCCAGTCGGATGAATTATCCTCATAGAATTGAAAGGTCGCCCTATAGGTAACGATTTTAGCTAGAGCGCCAAAGGCTCTCCCGCTGACCGAGCCGGCCTTTGAATATTATGGGTTTTCTAAGCACGTCAGCCCAGTGTAGATATATTAAATGGCTGGACAGAAGTCCAATACCTACACATTACCGCACAAAAGAACAATCTCCCCCTTTCTAGCATGATATAGTCTGATAAGCCACAACGCTACCCTGTTTAGAGATCTAAGAAAACTTTGAGGCGTCATTCATAGCGTCCGCCTCTTTACTCATACGAGCCATCCATCTATCAACCAAGTCCTTGTTCTCTTTCTCTAGTTTTCGGCATCGTTCATCCGCCACGTTCAGCTGGATGTTGAGTGCCAACATCTCATCTTGAACATCCTACATGCAATCAAGACAGATTAGATTTCTGAGCACAAATTAGGGGGTCAATAGGTTCAAACCTCGAGTAACTTGCTCTTCCCTCTGAGCTCTTCGTCTCTGTCCCTGATTCTCGTTGCAAGCATAGTCCTTTCCGTAGAGAGTTGAGTTAAGGCTCTCCCCTCGCGGTCAGATTTGTCCCTCAGCATCTGCAACTCTTCGCTGGTCGCTTTGAGCTGCATTTGCAACTGACTTTTTGATCTTTGAGCTTCGGCCAAGTCAAGTCTAAGGGCAGCTACAGTTTCTGATGACGGTTCAACGGGCACGCCCTCATGTACAGCAGTGATAGGACGCCCTCTCCCAACGCCTGAAGCTTCCAAATCCAACACCAAAGCAGTATTTCCAGTTCGCGGAAGGGTCGATAAGACAGAGGCCCTGTCCGCCAGTTTTGTGTCTTGACGCCCCATGAGCGGGACTGTCCGGGTAATTGCCAGTTTAACTTACAGGAGACGAAAATATCGAGATTTGCTTTCTCTCTCCTGTCTCGATCCTCGAGGCCCTGGAGATACTCCTTCCTCCATGCAGACATAACAGAGCTAGCCAGGCAAGCGAACAAAAGTAGCAAGTACCAGAGAAAGTCTGCTCATCAAGCCATGTAAAAAACGAGATTCACATGGCCTGGAGGCGGCGTGTGTGTCATCCCCTTGAGTGCTGGCGGGAGACGTTGGAGAGGTGGCGCAGGACGGTGTGGCGAAGCTTTTTGACATCACTCCGCTCCAGTGAACTTGTACCCCGTACTAAGCTCAACGTTAATGTCAAGCTAATTACACAACTACCGCTTCGAACACAGTTAACCCACATCCTTTTCTCTCGACCCGAGTCGCTATTCAAGAACGCTTTCTCGGAGAGGGCTAATATTCTACCTCCCAGCATTCATTAATCCGCACTAGGTGTGGCGTTCCCGACCACAATATCTCTCCCTTCGTCTCACCAGCGCATACGCTCCTTCAACGTTGGATCGGTCCTGCTTTTTATTGGAAATCTGACACCAAATCGTTCTTATGGCGTCTCGCAAGAAGGTTTTGCTGAAAGTATATCTCGTCCCAGCGACCGAGATTCTCTACTCTCACCGACTAATCGAAGCCTCAATACAAGGTTATCATTCTGGGCGATAGTGGTGTAGGAAAGACGAGTTTGATGAACCAATACGTACAAATCTCTATTCACTAGCTCCTTGCCTTACCCCGCGAGCAACAAACCGCTAACTAATCATTTTCACGCAGGTCAATAAGAAGTTCAGCGCGAGCTACAAGGCAACAATTGGCGCGGATTTCCTCACAAAGGAAGTTTCAGTAGATGACCGCCTAGTGACAATGCAGGTTCGTCAATCCCTCGTGTCAGCCACCAACACCCGTGCTGACGCCATTCTAGCTCTGGGATACTGCTGGTCAGGAGCGATTCCAGTCTCTTGGTGTCGCGTTTTATAGAGGCGCCGACTGCTGTGTTCTGGTGTACGATGTCAACAACTCCAAGAGCTTTGACACACTAGATAGCTGGCGAGACGAATTCCTAATCCAAGCGAGCCCAAGAGATCCTGAGAGCTTTCCTTTTGTAAGATCCTTAACACTCATTAGGCCTTTACATTTGCTAAAAGCAATATTAGGTGGTCCTAGGCAATAAAATAGATGTGGAGGAAAACAAACGAATGGTATTCAAGCCTAGCTCCTCGATGAAGCCGTCCCACTAACCACCACCAAAACACAGATCTCCTCAAAGCGAGCTATGACCTTTTGCCAATCGAAGGGCGGCATTCCTTACTTCGAAACTAGTGCCAAGGAAGCAATCAACGTGGATCAGGCATTTGAAGGTCAGTTATCTTAATCAGGCACCACTACGCCATGCTCCAGTTATAAGGCCTATATTATTCTAATTTTCTGTAACAGTGATCGCGCGGAACGCATTGGCTCAAGAACAATCAGAAGAGTTCAGTGGCGATTTTTCAGACCCGATAAACATCCATTTAGATAACGAGCGAGACGGTTGCGCCTGCTAGGATCGACCGCCATCTTCAAAATTAGGCAGATGTTTATTGAAATCGCCCAGTTATGGGAAACTGGCAGTTGGATTCGGTCTAGACCCCATTGCAGAATTGGACGGTGCTTCCCCAGGAGGTACCTTTGTATCCGTTTATTTCCCCAGTTCAACCCCTGCGTTTCTCTTTTCGGCGCGATGGCATAGCTGTTTTTTCTACTGATTCTCCGTTCAACCTTCTCCATGTCTGCAGCTACGCAGCTGAAGACCAGCAATTTAAGGCGCCAGCATTGGCGGGGTGTAAGTCATAATTTGATGGACAACACACATGTACCACTACCACGTATGGTACGTACCATACCGTACCTCGTTGATCACTCTTTGGACCTCAATGTTGCAGCATACCCTCGCCCTGAATTACTTTACCCGCACGAGATCCGATAACTCTATTATTAACCACCGCGGCCCTATTCCAAACCCCAGCTACATGCCAATCGTGACAGTAGTCTTCCTAAGTGTAGCCTATCCGTGCGCCTAGAGTTGGCTACCAGGGTTACAAAAATCCACCGCGACCTCCCTTTCAGCGAGCCGTGACCATACTTTAGTCCTCAGCAGCCACCTATGCAAACTTGCGAACGATATGAGGCGGGTGTTTATTCGATACGAGCTGCGGCTCACAACTAGCCACTATTTAAAAAGACTAGTTGACATTGGCTTGAGTATATTGTACAATGGACTCCATTCTTATAGTGCGATTATTCTTATAGTAAGAGCCTGGGATCAACGTGGAGCCGCGTATTCATATCCTTATAACGTGAGATTCTTGCAGCGAGATTCGACGATACAGAGAACTCCCCGCTTTCCCAATATCTTCTCCGACTGATCTCCCCATCACTCCGCACATCCCCATACTACTTCCGCATCTCACTATGTCCAGCGTCCAAACATCCTTTAGTCACTACTATCAGGAGGCAGGCGGTTGCCATTTTGTATATAACGGACAATACAGCCCTCGCCAAGCATAACTATAGCATCGCCACCATAAACATACTGCGAACACGAGCGCGAAAGCTGCCCGAAATGCAAATAGATATGCGTGATTAGACGTAGATGGTAAGGGCGAGGCGAAGAAGTGGTTGTGATTTCGATAAAGCGATCCCTCCTCTGTATGTTCAAATACTCTTCTACTACTTGTACATTTCGTTGGAACGCGTTCCACAAACCCATAACCGAACACAAGCCCCTTTGGCCTCAAGCGGTAACTTATGTGCACAACGCGTACAAGCACTTCACCACAGTAGAACTACATAGGATAATTAGTCGCATCCATGAGTCTACTATTACATCCGCATCAACTTCACCCCTGAAATTCTGAGAGCCCAGGCTCGGACGACTTGCGGCGGGAAACTCGACAAAGGCGGAAGTCCCGCCTTAGAAACTCCGGAGATGTCGCCCAGTAGATCTCAAGGCAGCACCCACCCCCCCGCGAAGCTGGAGTATGCTGGTTTGGCTCGACGGACTCTTGGAATCTTCTTACTCCTCATTACGGTTTTCCTCTGGACTGCGTCTAATTTCCTCGCCAGCGTAAGTTCCCCCCGCCTGCAATGGACGATACTCTAACGCAAGGGCAGTCTATCTTTGCCAACAATACCTACTCAAAGCCATATTTCGTTACATATGTAAACACAGCATTCTTCGCCATAGCGTTGCTACCAATCGTTTGCAAGCGTTTATATCAGAATGGGGGTTTATTTCCAGTGCAAATCTCTGCACTTTGGAAGAGACGAACGCCCGAATACTCGCAGGTCCCTGCAGAGGAGGAATGTCAGTCCCCAAAACCTAATATCGAGAACCGTAGTCCTAGGGCAAGCTATTCACCCGCAAATCGTCTTCTATGTGAGGATGAAATGGGCCGACCAGAGAACTTGGCTAGGGACTTTGAAATACCGGGAGAGGGCGCCTTGACTTTGAGGGAAACAGTCAAGCTAAGCTTGGAGTTCTCCGTCCTTTGGGTGGGTGATGGTCTCGAGCTAGCTAGACGTAGCAAACTAACGTATACTACAGTTTGTAGTATGTGCGAATCTCTTCTGAATACCGGATGCCGAAGCTATCAAAACTAATGCGATCAAGGCGAACTACTCCATCGCTGCCTGTCTAAAATATACTACTGTGGCTAGTGCAACCGTCTTAAGCTCCACAAGCAGTAAGTAGAGTCACCTGAAAGTCTCGTCTATATATCTAACTTAACCAGGCATGTGGACACTACTGCTAGGAGCACTTATGGGGGTCGAAAGATTTAGCATAAAAAAGCTCCTGGGCGTCCTAGCCTCACTTGTTGGCATTGTCCTTATCTCTACCTTTGACATTAGCGGTAACAATGATGATAACAGGGGGTCGTTCCCGCATAAATCCCAGAGACAGATTGCGATAGGCGATGGAATGGCCTTTTTTAGCGCTATTATGTATGGTGTTTATACACTATTGATGAAAAAGAGGATCGGGAACGAAGCAAGGGTTAATATGCCCCTTTTTTTTGGTCTCGTTGGCCTCTTCAACGTCCTTTTTCTGTGGCCGGGATTCTTTATCCTGCACTACACCGGGGAGGAAACATTTCAACTGCCACCAACTGGGCAGGTCTGGGTAGTCGTACTCGTAAGTCCTTCCATCGTCCTCGCGAATGTATGCGTATATACCCTGCAACTCATCAATCTTACGCCAAGGTCAACTCCACAACATCTCTCCTCTCAGACGTCTGCTGGGCCTATGCAATGCTTCTCACATCGCCTCTGGTCGTCACCGTTGGTATCAGTCTGACAATTCCGCTCTCACTCGTCGGCCAGATGGTCCTAAATAGGCAGTTTTCAGGCGGCGTTTATTGGGTTGGCGCCGGCATTGTATTCCTTTCTTTTATTTTTGTCAATCATGAGACCAAGGAGGAGAACACTCGTGCAAGCAAGCACGACGTTGACGCATTTGAGGACACGGATGAGGCGGTAAGATAACTAGGGTTAGAACTTCTTTTGAATGGCGAGTTTCTGCCGGGCTATGATAATGGCGTTTAGCAGCAAGAAAAATTTAAGCTGCAGGACATGCTCTTCTACCCGAGAAAGAAATCCTCTACACGGCAAATGCTACCCTAATGCAATCCTGAATGATTCATTCCCGACCTACTCGCCTTGATGTGGCTGAAAGACACTTGCCTTCTAGCTTTATAGATTGCCCCGACTGATAATGGCTGCAAAGGTTCTCATGCGTCCCAAGTTTTAACAGGAAGATTTGGCATTTGGTGGACTGCTTTTTAGCCCTATCTAAGCGAAACCTGCCAAGCCCACTTCACCACGTTGGAAACGAAACCTCGAAATATGCAACCTCAATAATTAACCGTTGCCCCAACAAAGTAAACACAGTGAGTGCCCCCTCCCGTTAATCACCCCAAGAACTACCCTGTTTAGTTCAGCTAACTAAAACTACTTCAGATGGTTGCTGCAAAGAAGCACATTCCAATCGTCAAGAAGCGTATGACTGCCTCAGCTTTCGATTCTCCTTATACAAGGCAGAGAGCATTCCTCTTCTGACTGTTAATCCTACACACCTCCTTTGTGATACCTGACCCTAACCCAAGAGTCTCAACATACCCGAGGCTATGACTTGCCCAGCGACACTGACAAGTGCTATGCGGTTTAGGCACTAAGCGTTTCCACCGTCATCAAAGTGACAATTACAAATGCGTCGACCCCTCGTGGAGAAAGCCAAAGGGTATCGACAACCGTGTGAGGCGAAGGTTCAAGGGTCAGATCGCTATGCCATCGGTACGTCTCAGATAATCCAGGTCTTCACAAACACCCCATTCCTAAGCTACAAATTCTTCCGCCGATATCTATTTTCATCTACAGAAGAGCTGAAAGAACTCACTAACAATCAAACCATTCGACTATAGATTGGTTACGGATCAAACAGGAAGACCCGTCATCTTATGCCCTCTGGCCACAAAGCTTTCCTCGTTCATAATGTCAATGATGTCAATCTTCTCCTTATGCACAACAAGACATTTGCTGCTGAGTATTTCTCCCTCCTCCTCCCATGACCCCCATAGGCTCTACCCCCCACCCAGGGGCCAGCGTGTAGCAGTTCCTAAACAAACTCTCATAACAGGATTAGCCACGCTGTCTCTTCTCGGAAGAGAATTGAGATTATCGGTAGAGCAAAACAGCTTGGCGTTAAGGTCACCAATCCGAAGGCGAGGGTGGCGACAGAGAGCTAGAGAATTTCACTATACTAGGATCGCTCAGTAGCAGGAATGGAGGGCAACGCCTATGGTGTACAAAACGTTCACTCGAAATGTTCACTCAAAATAGATCACTTCAGCCGCACTAAACCACATGGCATCAGCGGCCGATAGTGCTCTTTACAGGAAACATAGGATCACGAATCTGACAAGGAGTTAAATTTACACACTCTACGGGATCAAGCAGTGTTAAGAGAAAGGCATCACCCAAGAATTTTCGAGTAGATATAGCTAAACCCCTGAGATTCTTCGGGGCTCCGACAGTCATGTCCATCATCTAATTAGGTAATGTGGTATGCCCTCTCGGCCCCAAGGTTTCGACAAGAGCTCGAGTGCAGCCAGAACCCGGAGGCTTCCTTCAAACTCCATCCCAAGCCGCCCACCTCTGAAAAAACACGCGCGCCAGGTCCATTTTAAAGTTTTGTTGGCTTCTCCACTAAAAGTTTCCATAGTCCATCCCTCAACGTAGTGTTCATCCCCCCGGCGACGGGTCTATTCCTCTCCCTATCAACAAATACATGAACAAAGTTGCCCACCGCCTTTACTTCCTCCACGCCTCGCTCGAAGACTCCAATCTCGTATGTTACGCTAGACGTGCCCAACTTATTAACTCGCAGGCCGAGATCCAGAACTGCAGGGAAGCCAACAGGTGCAAAATAATTGGATGAGGAGTGAACTACTAGGCCGATCTGGGGAGAAGCGGAGGGGCGGAGGGAACAGTGCTCGGCCAAATAGGCATTGACTATGGAGTCGTATCTGAGACACGCGAATGAGGGCCATTTCTCCCCTGAAGCCCATCAGTGCAAGAGAGCCTCACAGGAAATAGTAAACGCTATTATTCATGTGGTGGTACATGTCGTTGTCAGACCTGTTGGGGGGGCATTGTCAAAAGACTTGAAGGGGAGCAGGCTGAAGGCCAGGGCTTGTGTACCAACGAGTTCGATATTCCAGATGGAAGCCGTAGTCGCCCCTTGTCCGACCGCGCAAGTCTTTGAGGGACATTGCCGCCTTGGGTGCGTGTACAGAGTGAGTGTAGCACTATACAGGCGCACGAGATAGACACTCCGTATGCCCAATATAAAACGTTCAATATCCCGCGCCGAGGGCCAGGTGAGGCTCAACAGCCGAGGCTAACGCCCGCGGTGGCCAGAGCCGCACCTTAAATTATTTTAATTATTTATTTCGTTATTTCTTATTTCCACTCCCCACACGTATCGGCCTGTGTACACACGTTCCCTCCAACTGGCTCCATCACCTCGCATCCTCTCCTACCTTATCCGGCAGGGTCGAATCCCTCCACCGTCGATGGCGCTTGCCACCGTTGACCGTCCCTCAAAGGCACCGCTGACGTTTCCATATGAACTGCCTCCGCCCGTCGTCACGACGCCCTGTGACCCATGGCCCCGGCCGTACTACTTAGAGAGCGGCCTACGCCGGGTCCTCCCATACCATTTCACGTATAATACCAATTGCAAGGAGCGGTGGCGCGGGAGAACGATTCTCGACATATTCTCATCAGAGTTTAGGGATAGGCCACAAGAATATTACGTGCGTTGATGACACCCTCCCACGGGCCAAGCTGGGACTGATCTTTCCTAGAGAGATGCCATTCTCTCCGGCAGCATTGTACTAAACGGGAAGCCCATCCCGTCGCTCGACACGATTGTCATGAATGGCGACGTGATCTCTCATACAATGCACCGCCATGAGCCTCCCGTGACGGCGCAACCAATTGGTATTATCCATGAAGATAACGATTTGATCGTCATCAACAAACCCGCTGGGGTCCCTGTCCATCCCGCCGGTCGCTACAACTATAACTCAGTAGTAGAGATTATGCGTGCAGAACGTGGGATGTCATGGAATCCGATGCCGTGCAACAGGCTGGATAGGCTAACTAGCGGAATAATGTTCATAGCGAAACATGCAAGAGCAGCGGAAGAAATGGGTACGCAAATAAAGATACGAACGGTCAAGAAGGAGTACATAGCAAGAGTAAAGGGGGAATTTCCGGAAGGAGACATTGAATGTTCACAACCCATTCTACAGATCAGTCCAAAACTTGGTCTAAACAGGGTTAGAGCGAATGGCAAAGAGGCAAGAACTGTTTTCAAGAGATTGGCCTATTTTCCGCCCAGAAGTACCAGGACGGAGAAACCGAAAAGTGAAAGGGAACTTCAAAAGGAAGCAAAAATGAGTTGGGTAAAGAAAGAAGGCCATTCCATCGTGAGATGTTTCCCCCTCACAGGGAGAACTCACCAAATCAGGGTACACCTTCAGTTCCTAGGACACCCAATATCTAATGACCCAATATATTGCAACCAGCGCGTCTGGGGCCAGAATCTTGGCAAGGGCGGCGAAGGCGAGGATGACGATATTATTGCCCGGCTATCGCGAATGGGCAAAGATGAGGTCGCTGAAGCCGTGGCATATCACGATGAGATGGTAGAAGAGTACAACAAACGCAAGGCGGAGAAGATGACTGGCGAGCTCTGTTCTATTTGCGACACTCCCCTTTACTCGGATCCAGGGGTTCACGAACTCGGAATATACCTACATGCCAAGCGGTACGCCTGTGAAGAAGGTCGGTGGGATTACGAGACTCCTCTTCCAGATTGGGCGTTACCTCCTCCTGGTATGGACGATTTCGCGGGCTCTCCTCCAGAAATCACCACCCCAAGGCGAGGATCTGCGCCGGACAGTACAAGATTTCACAGCGTAAATAAAGATGCCTTGTCAACGGAACGAAACAGCGTGAGAATCGAAGGCGGAAACTAGAAATGCAAGCCCAGTGGCCAAGTACCAGGCACTTTATCTAGGCTATGGCATTCGGCCTCTAATGGGCGGAGCAAACCCTATACCTTGTGCATTAGCTTCAGGTCTTGCCCTGGAAAGATAAGCGGCCCAGGACATACGTTCTTCATCTAGTAACGTCTTCTCGGCCCAACTGTGCTCGACCCAATCCACCTTGACTATTCGGGGAAGTACTTGCCGTCTGTAGAACGGGTTTCAGTATATAGGCTAGCTCCATAGATAGGGATGTTCAGCGTACCCCTTCAGCTGCTCTCTAATACCCTTCAATCTAGAGTGGTCATCCCCGACCACGATGTGGGTGATCCATTTGTCCTGGAAGTCGTCCGTTGTCCTTCCTCCCGCGAACCCCATCGTGTTTGCAGCTAGTTTTAGCCTTACATCTGAGCCCTCAACCTCCCCCTCTAGTTTTTCTCTGACCCCGAGACCATTCCGCTCAGCAGCTGAACTTAGATCCATATAGGCGATCGACCCACTAAACATCCACCCCGGCAGTTCACCCAAATCTTGGCCGTCGTCACGTAATTGCTTTCGAAACTCATCCACGTCGACTTTGTAGTCACGTTTGGATGGTATGTGGTTGATTATCTTCAGGCAGAGTTAGCCAGTGTTAAACGGTGATTTTTTTTTTACAAATTCTACATGAAGGAGTTCCTGCACGCCAACGTCTCTCGCATAACTGTCGGTATACTGGTCGACATTTTTGGTAATCTCAAGTTCCGTTTCTTTGGTCGCGAAAAACATGTGTCTACCAAGTATCAGCCGAAGAAACCCCAAATACACAAAATGATAGATATCACCTAGGTTCAGCGGGCAGGATTAATCTAGCTCGTCCAGCGTCGTGTTCATTCTGCTTAATACAGTCGAAAATCCAAGACGGATGTATGATATCCCTCTTGCCAGCCTTTTGCAAAGAGGCCACCTTCACGACTCCTGGGAAGAATTAGGGAAAGGCTCCTTAAACTAGAGCTCAAGGAACTCACTTTTGTCTGCAATACATATTACTTCAGGAGCAACAGTATGTGTCTGGAATATCTTCCCTCCATTTGCTTTGACCATCAGTTCTAACTGGGCCTTGCTCATTTTCTCAGGCGCCAGAGATTCAGTCATTATGACTAGCATCCCGTTAGCCCACCGAAGCTTCGATGCGTGGAGATACATACAAAAGTTCAGCCCTTCAAAGACGCTAGTGTTGGGACCCGCATATGGAGTTTTCAGGACCACATCATTTCCGGCAATACGAAGGTCCTTCTTCCTTGTAACTTTCACTCTCTTCCTTCGATCATCGATCTTGAACTCCTTATCCTTCCGTTCTCTCTCTGCGTTTGACTTTAAAACCAAGAAATCTTGTATCGACAGTGCGGAAGCCCAGTCCCTATCAGTTCGGATTTTTTTAAAACGTGGAAAACGTAGCGTTAGCCCTACGCGGAAGGAGTCGGTCACATGGACCGACGCTGCCTTCACAGATACTACAACTGACTCATCCGGCCTGATCCAGACATCAGGGCGTTCATATTGGAGATCACCCCCCCCAAGCTCCACGAAATCAACTGGCGGGTGTCTCGGATCCCAGTCCTTCCATTTGCCATCTGTATAATGCCTGATGCTAGCATAGTCAGCCGCGGTAAAACCACCTCCAACTTTAAAAAAGGAGTAGCATTTCATCGGGCTAGCCCCTTGTTGAATATGGCTCTGATCCACTCTCAAACCGCACAAGAAGCTCGATAGGTTGCCCCCGCGACGACCGGAGCCATAATAGCCCCCAATAATTAAACAGTCTAAAGACTCGCCAAATTCCGTCATATACTCGGGCTTTACTTTCATCCAGTCGTCGTTGCGTTCGTTGAGACAGTACATCGATCGGGGGTTCTTCAGAACTAGCCCTTCAGAGGACTCAGCGACCACCTTACGTAGTAAGGGCTCAATCGCGCTAACATTACGGGCTTCTTCATATAAATGGATCTCCATCCGCCGATGAATTGAATTGATACTTGCTTCAAGCGCCTTTCGTCGGTCACGTAGAGTGTAGCCCGTAATTGAGACGCCATTTAGATATAGTATATCGAAGACCCGATACAGAGGGCGTATGCCGCCAGAAAACGGGTTTCTTGATTCTGATATTGCAGCCGTCTTCAGGGTCCCGAATGGCACCATCGCATCCTGCTCTGGGTCCCAAGTGATCATCTCCCCGTCAAGAATTATATTCTGTACTCCGCTGCTAAAGGCATCCTTTACGTGTCTCGTCAAAGCCCCATTTTCATCTTCTAGTCCATCCCCATAGAGGTATGTGTAGTCCTTAGCTTTTCTTGACCACCATCCAAACCGTTTGCCGCCAAGTATAGTTTCATCATCCATCATATGCATCTGCATTCTCTCGCCGTCTAGTTTCTCTTCAATCCAGAATGTTGTATCGTCGTCCGTCATCCCCATCTTCTCAACCATCTTCTGAAAAGAGTGCATTTGGAATTGCGCTAGCTGTGGCTGGTAACATTGCATCAGCGTGACGCCCCTATCCTCAGCCTCCAAGCGGATGGAAGGGTCATGCAACTCCCAGCAAACTCGTCGAAGGCTAGAGGAGACATTATACAGATTCTCCCCATCTGGATGCCAGATATCGAAAAAAGTCTTCTCTGTCGCGCCGACTTTCATCTGACGAAGAATCATTCGAATGAGCCACATGAGCTCTTCGGCATTCATGCGCTTATAAAATGTTTCGAAAATTGGTAGCTGGTTCTCCTCTTTCTGCGCCGTTGCGAGCCGATCTAACAGCTCATTCACTTCCCCAATTGTCATATCACCAACTTTCGTTCTCAGTGGCCGCTTTGATATTACTTCGAAACATCTCCCAGCAAAGTCACCAGCCATCCTACTAGCCATAGTTTGCCCCGGCAACTTCCAATTGAGGAGATTAAAGCCATCTTCCGAATTCTTGTCTATCTTCATTGACTTCACCAGTAGCTTGCCTATAGTTTTCTCTTTAAGGCCGTACATCGCCCGATCCCTATCTTTTTCGGGAATGATCAGCCTGAATGCCGGGTAAATATCATCGCCCACCTCCTTACGCCAGCGCGAGATAAATCTCTCAATGATCATTCGGCGAGCCTCATGGGGCGGCAGCTGGCGGGGAGCATGAGGGCCCTGCTTTCTCCGAGAGCCACCCGTTCCAGCAGGCTTCTTCTTATTGTCGTTCAACGGATTAAAGAGCGTTTCAATAAGGTCATGGAACGGTAGCGTTTGCGAGTGATTATGAGGCCGATTCGGGTATCTTGAAGCTGGGCATCAGCATTAACGTATACCAGCACTACTGGCGGGAACAGAGTCATTTGTCGAGCTCACATTCTGTCTAGCTCCTCTGCCGAGAGAATTTCACCGCCGTTTTGGCGCTGTTGCTCCCCCCGAACATCGACACGCTCCCGTTCATGGGCCATGGTGCATAGTCGTGGTATTCCCGTCGTGACCCGGCGATGGTAGAGCAAAAGCGAAACGCGAAAACACATGACCCTCATCACCGCCGTAACTACATACTCGCCGTCATAGGAACAACGAGCCCGCAACCAGTAGTTATCGTGCCCTGAAGATTCAAAGGAATCGGTCTCATATAAGGGATCTTCTACGGATACAGCAGAGCTGCCCCCCCTTAGTACGTTCGAGTTCATTTTAACAACGAGAAGCAAAAGCCTTATTGTTAGAGCAAAAAAAACATTGAAATTTGAGCTATACAGTCGAGTCGAATCTCGCATTGTAAGAATAATCGCGTTGTAAGAACACAAATACGCGGCTCCGCAACCCGACTCGACTACAGGCCCCGAGAACGATCTATTTAATTATGCTTCACACTTTCTAGCTTCCTGACGCTGTCCCATATGCTTGCAGAGATCCTCACAGGTAATTTTCGACCTTTGAGTCTTTGATCAATCAGCCACATGCCAATCACAAACTCTTCTCTCGTTAACCGTCCAACGCCCCGGCGATCCACCAACTCCCAAATCTCTTCAAGGACCGCAACTCCTAACCGGCTGCGTGACCAGATATCCCTAACTACAAGATTCGAGACTTCTTCCCCCCAGGGCCCTCCCGTTGACGATTCTAGTGATTGAGACTCTTCTTCGGCTGTAGATGTATAAAGTCCTTTGTTGGCTGCCCACACGCCTTCGTACCGCTTGCGCTCACGATCAGTAATCCCGTCTCTCCACCGTTTGCGATTACCCTCATGATGTTTATTGGGGGCTTTCGTAATCAGACTTCTCCCTTTCCTGTGGGCAACAGGAACACTCTGGCTCTCATCATCTGGCCTTGGCGGCTTGCGCATCGTGTGTCTCATGCCCTTGGTTGGGCTGGGTGTGCGTGAACTCTGGTGGTGGTGTTTATTGAGCAAGTGGTGATGCCGCTTAGGGAGAGGGGGAGGTGCTGGTGATTTTGAAGGTGATGTAGCACGAGAAGAGGCCAGAGATGAAGCAGTAATAGCATTGGCAAAAGTTTCTCCAGTCAGGTGGGGGATCACCCGTTCAGCCGGTGTACCTATCCACCTCTCCCCTGGACTAGGCGCACGTAGGCCATGCAGCAAAGGTTGCGCTTCTGAATTAGCTTGCGTTGTTAGGTAAGACTGCACATCTCCTTCGATAGACCCTGTCATTTCTTGGGTAGCAACTGGCGGTGTTCGGTCAACGTGCTGCAGCGGCGGTGGAGATATCCTTTGCGAGTTGACATGTTGCGATCGTTTTTTCCGTGGTGGGGGTACCGCAGGTTTCATTTTGAGATCGGGTGCTGGTGCGCAAGAAACCATCGACGAGGTATCGCCCGGCTCTGTCTCTAGGACGGGAGGAGCTTCTCTCAAGTTTTCAGGTGGTGCGTCAGCTTTCTCCACCGCCTCTAAATATGCTGGTCGTGCCGAGGTCTCTTTTGTTCTCAACCGGGGTGAAATAATAGCAGCGGACGGTATAAGTGATTTTTCTGGAGTGTCTGGAGCAAGGCTTTGGTCGGTTAAAGATGCGGTTGTGCTATTTGGATACTGAGCATGACGTGATGGTAGTAGAGAATAATTTTGCTGGATACCACGTGTATGAATAGGGGGTTTGTGTTGGGATTCTTGTGGTCCAGAAGCTTCCCTCTCCTTTTTAGAAGGCATTGATTTTCGCGCTGCAAGAATTGCAGCTGTCATCGGACTCCTGGGAGAGGGTTTAATAGGCCTGGGGGACTGGATTGTGTGGGCTGCACTGATGGATTTTAGAGGTCTTCCATTGACCGATAGCTCAGCGCTAGAGCAATTACGCTCGAGGGTATCTATTAACGTGGCCGTAGGTGCAGTGTTGGCTGACGGGTCGCCATCCGCTCCCCTAGGGGCAGATGTAGACTGCGCCCCTCTGCTTTGATCCAGCTGCGTGAAATGTTGCTTCGCGATCCTCACCGAGCCAGTTGCTGGCAGGGTGTCGGGGCGGTCTTCCGCATCCACGGATCGTGGATCAGCTCTGTCTGGACTCCGGCTCGGCAGCAATAGGGTGTTTTGCGGTGTGAATCTCGCTACAGCCAAAGTGGCCGCAATGTTGGATGGTGGAGCTGTGCTGTTTGAGCTCTCATCTTGTGCCACCCGCAAAGAACCCGATGAACTCGTTTTGGCCAAACCCCTCACAACCTGACCCCGGACGAAGGACCGCTGCGCTGCAGAAAGTGGCGCATCTCCTGGGCCAGCACTTCCGCGGTTTTCGACGGGCTGCGGGGGGTTGTTTTTCGCGGGTGAACTGCTTTTCGTGCCGGCCAACGTCGCTGCGGCCATGGCCCCATTCGTGCCATGATATGAATTCGCAAGGGCCGTAGACTTGACGGGTGCCCGAACAGATGCAAGAGAAGCTCCTTTCAGGGCTGCAGATTTTTCTTCATTCCGCAGCTGGTACGGACTAAGGTGCTCAAGCCGTGGAGAGCTAGTCCAGGAGCGGGGGGAAGTGGTCATTAGGCGCGATTCATGTGCATGGCCGGGCTCTGTGCTCACCCGGAAGTCGACAGCAAGTCGACAGCAAGCCAATCCTTCGTGGGCCAATCTGCTAGAGTGTTAGAGGACACAAACTCAGTGAAAGATCGAGGTGATGCTCACTCGAATACGCTTCCCCTAGAATACAATGCAAAGAGTGAACGATGTTCTGGTCTCAGGCCAGTGGGTAAGCGAAAATTTGAACTCATCCCTCAGACCCACATAATGCCAAGTCAAATGAAAGAAGCTAGAATAGCTATGGTTATCAAAGGTCTTTAATTTGATCATAAATTAAATGTTTACAAGACTATTATCAGGGAGCTGTGCTGGCCGCAGCGATGTCACATAACAAGATAACTCAGTAGATTTCTCACCACTACATTCCTTCTTCGTAGTAGAGCCAACGCGCTATACTTATATACTTTCCAACAGGAAAAAAAAGGTCATAATAAACACGTTCAACCCAATTACATTGCTTACTCAATGTGCCAACCCCAAAGGCCCCCGCCACCCCCATAGGCTGTTATATATATACTTATATATACCTACGGTGCAGACACTGCTGCTACTACCCCTCCCGGGGTCTAATAGCGAATGGGTTATTTGTCCGAGGTGAGCGGCGCCAGCCACTGCTCGACCCCGCTCTGCCCGTTCATCACGGCGAGGTGCCGCGGGGTCTGGCCGTCGCTGCCCTTCGCGTCGACGTCGGCCTTGAACTTATTGACTAGCAGCTCTACCACATCTCTGTGCCCTCTCCCCGCGGCGCGGTGCAGCACTGTCCGCCCATACCCGTCCTTTGCCTCGACGTCGGCCTTGAACTTCTCGACAAGCAGCTCCACCATCTCCTTGTGCCCGCCCTCTGCCGCGCGGTGCAGCGCCGTCAGTCCGCCCCCATCCTTCACCTCGATGTTGGCCTTGAACTTCTCAATAAGTAGCTCTACTATCTCCTTCTGCCCGCTCAATGCTGCTCGGTGCAGCGCCGTCTCAGCATTGACCCCGAACTTCTCAACTAGTAGTTCTACCACCTCCTTGTGTCCTCTCCACACCGCCATGTGCAGCGCTGTCAACCCAACAGTGCCCTTCGCCTCGACATCAGCCTTGAACTTCCCAACAAGCAGCTCCACCACCCCCTTGTGCCCAGAATATGCCGCCTTCTGCAGCGCTGTCCACCCGTCTTTGGCCTTCATCTCGACGTCGGCCCCTAACTTCCCGATAAGCAGTTCCACCACCTCCTTGTGTCCGCTCGATGCCGCTCGATGCAGCGCCGTCTGCCCGTCCTTGCCCTTCGCCTCGATATTGGCCTCGAACTTCTCAACCAGTAGCTCCATCACGCCCATGTGCCCTCTCCCCGCAGCCATGTGCAGCGCTGTCAACCCAACCCCACCCTCCGCTTCGATATTGGCCTTGAACTTCTCAACCAGTAGTTTCACTACCTCCTTGTGTCCGCTCCCCGCCGCCATGTGCACGGCCGTCTGTCCAAATCTGTCCTTCGCCTCGACGTCGGCCTTGAACTCCTCAACCAGCATTTCCACAGCCTCCTTGTGGCCACCTCCCGCCGCCATGTGAAGCACTGTCCGCCCCTCCCTGTCCTTTTCCTTGATATCGCCCCCCTCTAGGAGATTCGAGATGGTGTCTTTGTGACCTACGATTGCTGCTAGATGTAGAGGAGTCCTTCCATGGCGCTCACGTATCTTGTCATTTCCTTGCCACAGATATTTAGCTACCATCGCATGCCGCCTGTAAGCAGCTCTGTGCAGAGGCGTGTTCCGTAAGGCATCTAGAGCGTTAACATCTACTCCCGCCTCGACCAAGGACTCAACAGCTTTGAAATGACCTTCATTTGCCGCACAATGTAATGGTGTTGCTCCATCTCTAGCCCTAATCCCAGCATCTGCACCATCCTGCAAGAGCTTCCACATAATCTCATCGTGATTGCCGGAAGAAGCGTAATGCAATGGAGTCCATCCTCTGAGGTCTTTCGCGTTTACATTTGCTCCATTCTTTTGTAGCGTATTAGCAAATTGTTTGAAGCCCTTGGCAGCGGCATAGTGGAGAGGCGTCCAGTGAAAATTATCTTCCACATTCACATCCGTGCCTTGGTTCAGTTCATCTTCCACCTCCCCCTCTTTCATCCAACTCCGGACAATCTGGTGCAAGTTCGTGAACCGAGACCCTCTAAATGGTTCATTGTTGGCTCTGATTAGTTCACCATTTTCCTTTTCAAGGCGATATTCCCGATTTTGTCGGCTCAATTGTCCCAGAAGACCTGATATGATATCAGTATCAGCTTTCATCAGCTCTCCCCCAATAGTAACCTCCAGTTCCCTTAATTTCCTAACCTCACTCTCTTCATATCTTTGCTCCTTTCGCAATTCAACGGCTGAGCTAACAGATCTCAGACACTCCATCAATACAGCTGTAGCTTCGACCGTGATATCTTCTTCACGCCGGAAGGTCATACAGGCCTGGAAAAGCCAGAGGTACATGACACTGGCCTCAGCCCAACGGCCCTGTAGCTCATGCTGTTCAGTGTGCTGTCGCATCATCTCGATGATGGTGTTAGCCCTTGGGAGTTTGCACTCTGCGCTCAGAGAGGGTATGATGCTCAAATAGGACTCCTCCAAGTTACCAAGGCCTGTGTTCCGGATATCCCGAGCCAGGTTGGATAACACGGAATTCTCTAGCGTAAAGGACTGCCATTCTGTGATACGGTTGACATTGATTGTTTCTGCAGAGCTCACACGAACCTTGCCGCCAATACGGTTTAGCAGTGTCTTCGCGACAGCCCACATAAAGACCGAAAACATATGCTGAGCAATGATCACGCTTAAGGGCCGATCTGACGTTGCCGCTAGGACTGACTTGATGTTCGTTGCAGCTGCATCTCCTGTTTTCTGGCCTGGGGGAAACGCCTCTGGTAGCTCTCGAGCCCAGAGTGGCACCAGCCCCCCCTCCTCATCTGCAAATGGCCCCTGGCGAATCAGACTTCTAACACATCCCACAACGCTATAATCCTCGATTGCCATTTCGGTCCAGTTATCTGTGCTAGCCAGGCCTTGAGATTTGTTCCCAACATCGTTAGGACGTTCACCCGTCGCAATCATGATCCTACTGTCCTTACTAGTCATCCACCATCTGAGATCTCGAGATAGTGCTGGCGAGTATGACCCGAGCAGACGCAATCTCTGCTTTTTCAGTACTCCTTTGTCTGGTCTGCTTTTTTCTTTCCTATATATGGTGAAGAGCCAGAGTGACAGAGCTGCTTCGATCTCGTAAGGATCTGCCCAATCACTACCCTTTGACCCCGTTAGGTTGAAGTCCATAGTCACGCCGTCAACGCTCTGAAGTAGCCAAGTATAATCCTTGAAATCAGAAGGGAAAAATTCATTCATCACAACTTCAATGGCATTTGCAATGGATATAGCTTCATCTGATGCTGGCTCATGCCATCCGGAATGACGGCCAAGGCAATATCGTAACTCCATCAAGTTGCATGGCTCCGTAATAGATCTTTTGGGGTCACGAGGTTGTAATGGTCTGTACTCTTCAGGATCATTGGTTCCAATGAAGGCGCCTCCCTCAGAGTCTGCTTGCCAATACTGCTCTTCCTTTTCCATAGGCGGATATTTTGGCCATTGTCCGCCGCTGCCCAATCCTTTCAATTTTTCCGCAAGCCACTCGAGCTCAAATCCTGGATCGAGAGGTTGGACAAAAGGTTGCTCCACAAGCCCACGACGAACCAGTGTCCTCAGGGCGGCCATCACTAGGGTTGCACCCAGCTGCGTGACTGTGGCTGACCAGTGCATTCCACGCAATCCAACAAACTGCGTAATGAACCCGCAGAGGCTAATAAATGTGCCGATAGTCGATAGAATTTCTGACTGAGCTCCGCTAAAGCTCCCAGCTTGCTCCGTTTTGCTCTCTTTACGCAGGCCACTCTCCGCCTGAGTCGAGATGTTAGAGTCTTCCAGGTTCTGGCTGTTCTGTAAGACCGCGTGGCTCTGCCCACCACGCCTCCGAGAAGTCATTATGGCATTTCGTGTGCCCCTTGCAATAATGAGAGTGGAATCAAAAGACTGATCACTAACAGTCATTTTCTTCTGCAACCACAAAACATGGGCCCCAAATCCACGCTTCGGGCTATACCTTTCCTCCTCAGTGCTGCTCTCAACAACGTGACAACAGATTAACATCCCAGCCACTAGCATGAGAGTCCCCGCAGCCGTGAGAGGAAATGCATAGCCCTTCACGCGGCCTTCATCTTTAAGAAACTTTGAGATTAATCTTGGATAATAGGTAATAAACCCGCAGTACAGAATGACTCCAAGCTGAAGTAGGGTTCCGAGAGCCGCTACAACACGCAGTTCTGCTCTCCCCGCCTGTCTGTGAAGATTTAGCGACAAGTTGGGGGCGCTTGAGTGGTCAGGTTGAATTATGATGAATTGAGGTGAACTATTAGACTTCGGCCCGCTGCCGTGCTGAGATGATGATCCAGTTTAGACTTATCCTCGCCGTTTCTCTCTAATCTAGAAGTACTAACGCTATCCTTCCCTTGTTTGGGCGTGCCGCCGTTTGCATTGTCCCCCGTCTCTATGTCGCCAAGATGCACACCTCCTAGGCCACGGCGTGCCTTAGATACAATGCGCTTTGGCTGTCGCCGAAATGGTCTGATAGACTGTGGTAACCCCCCG
This sequence comes from Geoglossum cookeanum, assembly GCA_021527025.2. Lineage (NCBI taxonomy): Eukaryota > Fungi > Ascomycota > Geoglossomycetes > Geoglossales > Geoglossaceae > Geoglossum > Geoglossum cookeanum. Next base: position 158,718 of record JAJDFF020000019.1, read on the forward strand.
AGGAGGCCCTTAACAGGCTCAATAAACTCAAGCAAGTGCCTGAAGAAGCTCGGATCTAGAACAAGTTAAAACAATTCACGACCGGGAGACTAACTTACCAGATCTCTTAAGATACCCATTTTCCAGTGCTTTCTCTAGGGTACAACACTCAATGGGCTCAATGCTATCACCCCCTTCATCCGCTGTCCTCTCTTTCTCTTGATGCGGACTGCTCTTTGTATCCCGGATTGGCTGAAGACAGATGAACTCACGAATCGGAGCCGATCCCATGATTCTCACAATTTGCTGGCCATTCCATAGCTCACAAACCTCGTTCGAAGTCGAGGACATCAGCTCAGCCTCAGCGACCGCGCGGTTTTCCCTTGCTCGCCCAATGATAGCTTTGAGCCATGTGGGTCCACCCACTCTAATGGCACTAACGATGGCCGTGACGACTCCCAAAGGGGCCATGGCAAAAATGATATTGTCAGCCCATCCCATTGACTGGCTCATGAATTGTTGAGCCACCCGTTCGCCGAAGAGCGCCAACAGCCTAGAGCGCCGTCAGCAGAGATGTTGAGGTTAGGGAGCATGGAGCATACGGCGCAAGATCCGAGAATAAGTTGTTCGAAAAGTCATCTCCACTAGAAGCGGCCGCAACGGTCCCAATGCTGAATACCAGAGCAATTCTTGAGCTTAAACGGAGGTTCATTCCGGATTCAAAGTCGAGTCATTCAAATGCTAGCGGGTACCAGTGTTGAGGATTCCCGAGGTAGTCCAGCCTCCATGACCCGTCGAGGCAATACGTAGTATTGGGGCCCAATTCCTTTTTATTTTTGCGACCCCATCTCGCTCCTGCCCGATCTGTTGATGCGGGTCAGCGAGTTTTGTTCTTGGCGTGCTCCGCCGCGAATCACCAACATTAGCATAAATTGTTGGGTAAGATTCTTCGTCGTCATGAAACTCACCAGCCGGGAGGTGTTGATCTATCATGCTCCGGGTGAGGCTAGGTGAGTGGTGGGTGAAGATGTAGGAGAGCCCTACTTAAAGCAGCATTTTGCACGAACGCCAACAATGAGGGTTGGACAGATATTCATACAATACATATACGATGTACTTTGGGGAAGACGAAAGTCTCTGCCCACCCCCTCTGCCAACAGTAAGAAACTCATTAACAATAAGTATTCTACAGTCGCATTTCATATAGAATAATATATATTTTCAAAAAAATTAATAAGGTGTTGCAGCACCCTTAGCTAAGTGTGAGGTGCTGATAATGAGGCTCTCATAAGGAGGCTCTTAGCCATGTCGGACTGCCCAAACTGCTTCTGGCTGCCAGAAGACTCAATGACATCAGGCCTTCACAACAATGATATAACTTGCAAGCAAGTAGCTGCAAACATCTCCTGCAAACATATACAGTCCAGCTTGCCCAGATAGATGGCAGAAACAGCCCTTAGCTGATAAGACATCACTACAAAAGTAGCATAACAGAAGACCAACTTCATGAAAGTAGCAAAAATACCTGGTTGACAATGTTGTTGGTATCAGGAGAAGTTAAAATAAGGGTGTTGGTTTGTCCACCTTGCCTGTTTGCGCGGCCCACCCATTTTGCGCAGCCCACCCATTCTGCGCAGCCCACCCTATGTAAGCGGCAAGTATTTCATATACTTATATCGTTTTATGTAATAAAATCATAAATTCCAAAGTAATAACAAAATACAAAAAAAAACATCTTTTTAGTCAGATTCCTCATCTTCTCCATCATGTGCGGCATACATTATTTCCATCTCATCATCAGTATTCAATATACCTCCCATCTTCTCATCCATCTCTCCATCGCTTTCCTCAATCTGCTTCTGCTTTCCCTTGTCAAGATCTTCAATATCCACATTGCTATCCTCATGCTTTCTATTTTTCTCCTTTGGTTCCATTTGTACCACTTGCTTCCCTTTACCTTTTTTGTTATGCTTACCCGGCCCACCTCTTCTTTTGGAACCTGTTAACTCCTCAACTTTCTTATCTTTCCAACTTAACGGAGTTTAGTGTACAAAGCAGTTGACCAAGTTCCTAACCCCCCCTTGAATATCGACAGTATTGTGGGTGATTATTCTACCGAGGAAAAGAATTGCATCACCTGGCAATAACTCCAAAACCAAGCCAAGATCCCACAATACTAGTTTGGAACTAGTATAGTCTCCCCATCCCACGACTACATTTAATCCACAATAGTAGTCGCTTCTGTCCAAATGTGCAATACCATCCATGGTCATATCTTGGTTAATAGCACAAGCGTACCATGCACCACAGGCTGGTTGGATATCGGGAGGCAAAAAGTCCTTGATGCTGATGTACCTGATGTACATTTGTGGGTCTAAAAGGCGTAATACATCAGTAAGATGCTGAAAAAGATCCTTATTGGCATCGAGCCATTGCTGAGAATTAGGAAGGTCTCGAAGGTAATCGCCAGACATGTGTGGATCAACGGAATACTTTCTCCAGAGACCCCAGTGTCTATTGACAGTCGTGCCCCGACTGTGTGACTTGACCTTTTTAGGCGGAATAAGTGGTTCTGTATCGACAAGGCCCTGATATAGCTTTTCAGGCAATCGAACTCGATAGGCAAGAAGGCGACCTCTGTTATCTTCAATTTGGAGATGATTCTTATCGGCTGGCAAAAGTTGAAACTGTTGCCAATCTTGCTTGAGAAGATTTTCGTCCATCCTTCTAGCCCGTGCCTTTTTCCAGAGATCTTCTCTTAAAATAGGGAGCCGCATAATTGTCATTCCCTCCTGTTGTTTTCCCCATCGATAGAGATGTGACTTGATAGAATTGCATAAGCCTTTAACATGCGGAAAGCCTTTATAAGCTTTAAGATCCTTGATGAGATAATCGAGTCGCTTGTTGAGTTCATCAGCCATCAGAACTATTTGCAACGGTTATTAACATTATCTTATAAAGAAGAGGGTAATACAAACGTTATCTCAAAAAGAACTGTCCTTACTTCCTTGTTGGTAATATGCTTGGATAATAATATGAAGATGAAAGAGCGGGGTAATGAAAAAAAATTTTCAATGAGACTATTGTTGAGCCTCCTGCCGAGCCTCCTGCCGAGCCTCTCCCCTTAATTTCCCCCACTAAGATGTATAAGTACCTGGTACCTCCCACCACTTCTTCCTTTCTCTTCTTCAATCGCCATTATTGGCATTACTCTCACATAGGTGTTGGATGCCTATTTGAGTAGTATATACATCCTCAAATCCATATACCTTTATCTATTCTATGGGCTTAGGCTGTATGGTATGCGCGAGCATATAAAACATGATAGTCATGAGAGACTATAGAAAAATCTCCTTCTGACCTCGATGTAAAATTGGCAGTCGTGAGGGACTTAAAACCTCCTTCTGGCCTAGAAGTAAAATAGGCGTAGTCAGTATTTTGAAGCGGAGCTATGCTCAATTTTTTGGATATTAGCGTTCTCTCAGATTACTTACAGTGACTTGCAAATATACTTCGACTTCATGTCAGGTAGCAGTACAAGGTTGCTACAGGGTAACCCAATGAGTCACAGTATGGTAACCCCATAGGTTAT
>JAJDFF020000020.1:0-77504 GCA_021527025.2 Geoglossum cookeanum
GGCACAGATGGTCCAGAAGGAGCAGTCGGTCGCTGGCGTGAAGTACTGGATGATTGGCCTCTCTGGACAGTTGATGATGGTGCCGTCACCGAACTTGTTGCTGAAGGATAGGTCACCGAAGGTAGTGGCTGTTGGTTGGAAGTCCTAGTTTCCGTATAAGCCTGTTGGTCTCCCCCTGGCGTCTGGCCTCCTTCACGGTAGTCATCATACTCTTCGGCCCTAGTGACGGGCACCTCCTCCCCCCCGACTCCAGCTTGGCTACGGGAACTTGGTTGCATAGGAACACCCTGGTATAGGTCATCTAAAGTAGGCGGCCGGTGCACGCTATTACCTCTACTAACACCCTGTGTCATCGGAACAACTTGAACCCCTCCAACTATGGTTGGGACGCCGTCTCTTAGCGAATTCGTTCGTTCACGTTCCTCCTGTTCCTTCCGACCAAGCTCCTCCCAAGCCCTCCGGGCCTCCTCTTTTGATATCTGCAACTCTCGCCGCATCTCTGCAACTAGCTTTTCTGCGTTTGCCTTTTCCTTTTCGAGTCGGGCCACGGCCGCAAATGCATCTGCGCGCTGCTGCCGCTCCCGGCGCAAGGTATTCTCCATCTCTCCCTGGACCTCTTGAGCGCGCTCTTGCTCCGCTCGTGTCTCAAAGAACCACCGTTGGAATTTGCGCTCAGAAGAAGCACGAAGCCGCTGGAGCTCAACGACGGCATGAAAGAGATTCGCGCCGGCCGCAGACAGATCTGTAATCTGACGCGACATTTGCTGCGCTAGTGGTTCCCGTCGCACTTCTTCGCGATTCGCCTCGAGCCTCCGAATCCAGTATGAGGTCAAGCCCTCCCAGTGTGAAGAGAGTGTTTCCCATCGTTCGAAAGCATGAGGAAACGACGAGGTCACCGTTGGATTCCGGCCCGACGTGCCTTCCGTCGAAGGGCCTGCTTGAGAGCCTGACACAGGGCCAGAAAGGTCTGGCTGTGTCTGAGCACTCGTTGGAGCTCCAGTTACTGGCCTTGCTTGGGCTTGCTGTTGCGAAGGCTGCTGCTGTGAGGGCGAGGGAGCACCAGAATACTGCCGTTGCTGCACTGGTGTAGGCTGCCCCTGGGCTACCAAAGGCCGACGGGACTGAGTAGCGGTTGTTCCTGCTGCAGCTGTAGCTCCGCCCCTGCTAGAACTTCCCGCTACTCGAGATGGAGTTACGGGTTCTTGCACACGGGTTGCCACAGGGCTTTGAGCGGCTGGTTGCACGCTGGGTGGCGGATTGGCCCTCGATCCGCTTCCACTTCCTCGCTCCACATACCCATCTCCCCGTGGAGCTGTAGGAGGCATACTTCCCACTCTACGACGCGGTTCCGACACTTCCCCACTTGCTGCTGATGTACCTCCTCCAGCAACGCCAGCAACGCCAGCACCAGGGCCACTCGCAGAAGCTGTGCCCCTCTCAACGTTCCGCCGTCTTTCTTCCTCTCTCTCGCTAGCTTCACTTTCTGCCTTTTTCCTAGCTTCTCTAGCCTGCCGATCACGCATCACCTCACGAGGGCCACGGACAGCTGGGGTTTGCTGTACCGGGACCGGGCCTGCGGCTCGACCACCGCCATTACTTGTCCCACGTCCTTGACCACCGCTCGGCGTCGAAGGCCCTCCTCCTAGGAGATCAGCCATCGAAGCGTTCTCCTCTACTAGGTCTGGGGTGAATTCGTATGGGGTCCGTATAGCTTCTTCAAGGGCGTAGAGGATTGCGGATGCTGTTCGTCGAGAGATCCGTGTTGCTGGGTGAGGAAGGTAGGAAGGCGGTAGAGTTCCAGATTGGTTTCGCTGGCTGAGTGAGGTTCGAGGTGTTGAAGAGTCTTGATCTTGACTAGGGGCTTCAGAGACCTCGCGGAGAGGTTCCCGGAATGTAACGGTTGGACGCCGTTGTTCCGGAGTTCCTACAGAGGCGGTATAGTGTTGCCCGCGATGTTGTTCTTCGAGCCGTGGGGTTCTTCGGAGTGTGCGAGGCACACTCCCCGATGAGCTCGACGGTCGAGGCGCGGACTGAGGATCCTGTCTGGCAAAATACTGTTGCTGGCGTTGCCGGTGCTGGCGGAGAGGCTGAGTAGGTAGAGGGTGTGGTTCGTGATCGTCGTGAGGCTCGTTAAGGGCGTAACGGTTCGTAGGAGTCGTAGACGACGGTGATGGAAGGGAAGACAAGGCGTTTAATTTACCCTAAGCCTTTGGGAGTCGTGTGTAATCTGGTGTCGCCCCAAATAGATGCTCGCTCAATTGCCTTTTCGGCTCAATGGGGGCATATGTTGTAGTGTCTAGAATGTAGTAGAAAATCGCCCGCTGGGGATATTTGAGCGTGGCTAGGACGAGAAGTTGAATGCTAAAGATTCGAACGGGGCTGGGAAATTGGTGGTTGGGCGAATTGGAAGCGATGATTGTGGTAGAAAAAAAATTAAATCGGTGGTTGGGACCTTTTTTTTCGCGAGACAGACGCGCCCGCGACTTCGGGTTACCAGCCTGTCGATACAGCTGAAACACGCCAATATAAAAAAAAATGGGGTCAATCGCAAAGAGCGTCGGGGCGTTTTGAGCGCAACGTCGCGGCAGCCAGCAGTCAGTCGCTCCTATATATGTGGTGTTGAAGACCCGTGGGCCGCAACAACGTTGAACCGACCGTTGTGTGTGTCCTGGTCGAGTTCACCAGAGCCGTTGACCCACCCACAACCACGCTCAACACCACGCCCGCCCCGGCGACAGGCTGCAGGACGACCAGAACAACGGCGGCGGAGATGGAGAGCGAGAGCTGGGAATTGTAATTGAGCGGTGCGAATCCTCATGCTCGCTCGCTATCGTAGGCAATTGTGCGATCAGTCTCGTCGAGGGGGTGTCGCGCTCCTACTATTAAAGCGACGATGCGCGTCACGTAGCCCTTCTGTGTGTCAATCGTGGCGGAAGATGCGAGAAACGGGGCAGCAGGGCAACGGCGTCCTACACGAGCCCTAGATCGTCGCCATGGAGGACAGACACCAATTGAACCCTGAGGCAGCATCGAGAGGCGCTCAGCAAAGTCCGTTGTGCTGGACGCAACGCCCTTTAGTACCAAGGACTTACCGATGATGCGCTGGCACTCGCAGCCCCTGTGCGATTGGACGGTGATGACCACAACGTTCCGCTTCGTTGCTGCAGATGAACGCCTCATCCAAGATTCCGGGAGCGTGCCAGTCGATCAATCAGTGCAGGGCGAGCCAGTCAATCGCTGGGGATTTGCGAGACGTTTCAATGAGCATGGTGCGAGCATGGAGAGAGCAGACTCGGTGGTTTTTCCCTCGCAGAGAACGTCCAGAGTAGAGTACCTGCATACTATATAGCCATTTCGGTTTCGGTCGGTAATTCTGCTCAGCGATGAGGCCCTCTCACAAGGTACAATATTGTGCTTTTATTGCGCAGGGTGTATGTAGGTGGTGAGGGCACAAAGTAGAATGAATATGGAGTGCACAATAGAGATAGAGGCGGCTTCTCCAGAGCTCAGAGCTCAGAGCTCATTACGAGGTACTTGTACAAGTAAGTACATGTACAGTTGTGGTAAGCAAGTGTCCGCCACTCTGATTTTTGGGAAATTTCCTACCATGCAGATAGATAACATTTCCCACTAATATTAAAAAATTAAACAGTTTGAGGTACTAGATATGAAATAAAATTATCACTACTTTAATGCGATCGCCCATTGTTGAGTTGTGTCGGTGTTCGATTTGGTGGGGTGACGAACACTTCCTCACCACAACTGTACAAGTAAGTACAACCCACGCTCCTGCTTGCCTGACCACGGAGATACTAATCCCTCTGGATTTACACAGCAACTTGCACCCTTTACAACTGCCCTTGCTCCTACGATATCCTCACGCGTGCGGCGACGAGCTCATACCTCAACCGCCAGATACCCCTAGAGGATTCTCCCCTATCAAAAGAACATCCCTTCACCAACATGTGCACGCGTCCCAGACCACAATATTGGCACCGCCGCCAGCCGTCCTTGTTTCACACGAGATTGAACCAAGCGGAACGTCTCAAACACCACCACCGCCGAGCTCATATGGAGCTGTTGACTCGCCTCCACTGCGGTGGGAATATGGCATGCCTCTCAGGACAAACCCGAGAACGGTCAGCACATGTGCACTACAAGCACGATATATGTGTACTCACATGCGGAGAACGGTATCGCAAATTTGACACAGGAACGCACACGTATTTTCACCCATCAGTTCTGTCGTGGTTACACACTCTAGTTGGCTTCTGAAGCCTGCCTGCCATTTATTCAAGGGGATGAAAGCTCTTTGGACTTCTGTGGAACCCTGGGACGCCACAACAATGCCACAACAGAAGGTGATAGGACAGAAACGCCCTGATCAGTGCACACCCATCGACTACCCCCATCCAAAAGCAAGCTCTCGTGCACGGTCGACGGCAAATCTTCTGACAGGTCGGCTGGAGGCAAACCAGGAGGTCCAGCATTCGCCAATCTTAGTGCGACGGATTGAGTTCCGAGGCTAAGACAACCAGTCCCGTGATTGTGTAGTCGTGTCTTGAATTCCAACCCGAAGGAGAACTTCACCCTTACATTCTAAGCCTTGACTGCACCCTGGCATGGCCGGGGACACTTGCGTGAACACACTAACAACTCCCTCCTGCTCGGCATGACTTTCCTAGGATTGCAACGGAATGCGTTCCTTTTACTGCTAGTGGAATGCCGTTCTGGCCTGTCAATCCAGATGTGGAGGTCACATTATCAAGTTCATCCTTCGATTGGCTTCAATCTTCCTGAGAAACTATATCTTTGCCGCCCCCCTCGTCCCCCCGACCCCGTCGTTATCGGCTCACCCTCCCTCTCACAACACACACACAAGACTTCTTAAGCTTCAATCGCTCCGGAACCCTACAGAAAGCAGTCATGGATCAGGACATGATTCCGATCCTCGAGCGAGAGGACGACTACGATTTCTATTCTCCACGATGGCAATATTCAAACTGCCATCCCAAGGCGCCCCCGCCTTCTCCAGCTCCCTCTTCAGACCAGCGGTTGTCGATGGTGAACTTCATGGCCTCATCCCCCGTTTGGGAACTCCTACCTCTACTGCTGCCACAGAGGTTATCTACTGCCTCAAACGAGACTGTCCCGAGCATGGTCTGTGACCGGCACGACAGTTCGTCGGATGAAGACTACGGTAGATTCGAATACGGGGAGAAACGCGACCAATACCCAGCGACTGCACGGTTACTGGATACCTTTGAGTGGATGGCTATAGACTACGATGTTGACGCGCCGCCCCGCCACCCCGCTCTCGTTGCAGAATCTCCCCACGGTTTCCAGCTTGACAGCGACTGCTATGGCATTGCAAACACGACACCGGAAAAGACACCCGTCCCAAGGTCCCCCCCAACGGCGCCAGTGTATGTTGACAGCGACTGCTATGGCATTGCAAACTCGACACCGGAAAAAGCACCCATCCCAAGATCCCCCCCAACGGCATATACAAGTCCGCCACAACAACGCCCTCGCAACCGCGGCATGCCGGCGCCACGGCCTTTGGGGGGGACCTTCTCACTCCTTCCTTATGTGCCTCCCACTACAAGTGCGAGTGCCGCCATTGGCCCGCGCCATTGCGAACCCCTCCCGGTTGTTCAGACGGAGCGATCTGTATTTGAGGACGATGAAGATGACGCTAAAGGCGGTCGCTTTGGAAGCATCTCATCCCATGTCCGCCTACCTAGCCTCCGACGTTCTGGAGAGAAGGGGAAGACATTGAAGAGGAAAGCGTCGAGCGCCCTGCGTGGAATTCTAAACTGCGGGCTAGTTCGGGAGATCTAGGTCTTGTATGCCCTCTACTCCACGGCGGTCATTGTACTTCTTTTATGAACCCAAAATTACGCCCTTATTTTGTTACGACACTTTTTTTTCAAGAGTACACGGTTAAAAAAAAGGGGAGGCTTATTGGCATTTTTCCACCCAGCTCGTCGAGGGGCCTTTTTCCTTGTTGGCGGCTGGCTAATGGAACCCAGTTCTGCTCTGTTATTTTTGCTCACTTTTGGGACAATGGAGGAGGCACAAGGAGCTCATCTACAACGGGGTAATTCCCCCTTGGCTACTTGCGGTCTTCCTCCATGGGGTGCCACAATTGGAAAAGTGCTCCTGGTGTGTTCAGCTTTGTTTTTTGCCTTGGACTATTGTGGTCAATGATGAATCGATCGATAACATATGGGGCCTGGTTGATGGCCAATTCAACAAAAAAAAATATAAAAATGCAAATATGGGAGGGTGATTGTGGAATGCGTTGCGTTGCAATGCAAATGTGTGGGCGAGCAACCTGATCTGACTGACCTACACGGTAAACAAGGAGAGAGAGAGAGAGAGTGAGTGTGTGTGTGTGTGTGTTGAACGCATCCAAACACACACACCATTCCCCACGCTAGACTTACCCCTCCCTTCCTCCCCCCTGCCCCCCTGGCATGTGTGCAACCTGGGAAAACGATGCACGATGGGCTGCATGTACGGTTCTTGCGATACAATCATCAGCATGAATGGATGCAGGGCGTCTATTGGTTATTGTTCCAGAGATGGAGAGAAAGTGAGAGAGATAGATTTCGGAAGTCGCCGAGGTGAGGCGGTCCGTGACTACGTGAACGGGGGTGCAAGGGCGGATTGGGATTGGGTGTGTGGAGATGGGTGGGCGTGTGCGATGAGTGCGGTTGAAGATGTTGGGGGGCCTGTTAAATTTGTTATTACACATGTGAACCTCGCATTTGGGACGGCTCAAAACTGTGTAGGATTCGTTGAGCGGCTGATAGATCCGTTTCTGCTTGTTGCACTGGAACAAACTGCTTCTGGACGTGTGTATTACCTTCCGGGGAGAGTGTTCCATCTTCCGGACCCCCAATCCTTATCCCACACTGCGCCCCTTCATCAACCAACCCAATCCGTAAGAAACCATCCCCCCGCCACCAATCCGGAGCCATTCGAATGCGAACCGCACTAGCAAAAGCAAATAAAAACGCCACCACCGATCTCCATTCTGTCCGGCGGCTTAGAGGGGCAGGATTGCGAGATCGATGAGCCATTTCCCGTCTCTCTCACGAGCCGCTGTATTATAACAATTTTGTTACTGCAAAAGCAAAAAAAAAAAATCAGATCGCCACCGTCTTGCAGTCCACACGATGCCCTGCTGCATTTTCAGCTCATGGCAACGACCCTCCGCGTCTGGACAAAGGCGGCTAGACACGCCTGGGAACTTGCCAAAACCGCTCAATGCACGCTGCAGCTCCGAACTCACGAGTCGAAACTCTATCAGTCGAGCTGTGTGCCTCCTCTCGTCGTGGGTGGCCATGGGAAAGTACACTAAGCCCATCTGCCATAGGAGCGTCGCGAAGTTACCGTGGACAGACAGTGGACAGACGGTGGATAGCCGGTACGGATTCCCCCCCCCCAAAAGCAGGCTGATGGGTGTCTTTGCTCTCGAAAACACCACCATCCCCGAGGTCCTATATGGGGGACAATTCACAGACGCAGGCTACCCTATCTCCGTGCCAAACACGCATTCAAACGAGGGTCATCTCCATCTCCTGACCTACATCTCATTCCCCATTGAATGTACTTGGGGGGGACTCAGAGCCCTTCGTCGTGCTCAGAGCGGAATGGTTTCTACGGAGCTGGAGTTATCTAGAGAAACCCTCGCGCGGAGAAGACGGTTGAAAGTCCCCCGTCGTCCTTCACTGCCCCTCCTGCTGTTTGGAGACATGGGCGTTTTCTCTTCAGCGAGTTCTCTCTCCTGACATGGTCGGGTTCCAGACTGGCGTGAACTACACGCCCAACATCTTCTTTATCTCCCTCTATCTCTCTACCGTTTCTGCGTCATACCCCAACCGAGCTCTGGACGCATAGAGCTCGTCTTGAAGATGGCGGAAGCTGTCTGCGTGTAGATCGTTCCATTCCTCTTCGCTCGCCCGTCAAGGATAAATCTTCCGTTTGTCTGCGTGACCCGCGTGAGAGCGAGATGTCCTACCCACGGTCCACTTTCTCCCAAGAAACTCCGCAGGCACTGGTTTCCGCCAGACGCGTGCTAGATACTATAAGAGCGAAGTCAGCATCGACGCTATAGCGACGTAAGGGGAGGAAATAAGACTGTGCACGGGCGCTATGGTGGCAGAGGTTACCTGGCATTCCTGCCCCTCACCCACTTCAAACCCACCACCGCCGACAAAGCTTCATCCTCCACCTACCCCATCTCCCCTCACCGACCGCCCAACCACTGGCAAGCGGCCACAAAAACTGAAAAGACCAAAGTCGAATCACCTACCCAGCCCAGGTTAGCTTACCCTCAACTTTCCTGGCTATGCAGCAAAAGCAGGAGCCAGCGAAACCAGGTCCGGGCACTCAAGGCATGTACCCGAATCTGCCCTCCACCTCCGCGCCCGCCCCCCTTAAAGGAACTCCCAATCAGCAAATCCCATAGAGAAACAACCCCGCACTGCTCCGTTTGCTCCCCCCCCGCTCGAGCAACCAACGGAGAGAGAGAACGAGATAGAAAGGAGCAGAAGAATGGAATGAGTGAAGGAATAGGCTCTTTCTCAGCCTCTAAGGCGCCTTGTCACAATTGCGTACATATATCTACGCACCAATCTCCCATAATCTTCTGCGTCTGTCTCCCAGGGACTTATTTCCGAAGAAGAGCGTTTTAATTTTTTATCCTCCAGTCTTTTGGTATGGCCCTCTCACTTTTATTTCTCCCCAATCCACCACCAAACGACTAATAAAAACCACCCAGTTCTAACCGTGGACATAGAGAAGACAGAGATAATTAAAAAAAAATATGTGCCACTACACGCTGCACATCCACCCATGCGGCGACTCGTACTACACCAAATACTCGTCGTGCTCGTTCGACCGCGCCGCGCACTCCTCGCTGCTCAACCCGCTGCACCCACTAGTGCGCCCAGCCCTCCTCCAGCAAGCAAACACCGCGGCCACAACGCCAACCTCAATCCCAACCCCAACAGCCATCGAAGCGGCGAAATGCTATGTCTTCGAAGTAGTGCTGCAGAACCGCGAGCCGCGCGATTGTCCGGCGTGTGCGCGGAGCGTGAGGAGGCGGATGCTGCCGGCGAGGGCGAGGGGCATTTATGCCCTGAGCTGACCTGAGCTGACCTGAGGGTCGTTTTCTCTCTCTCTCTCTATAGAGGAGAGAGAGATAATAGGGGTTCTAGGATTCTGCTTCGTAAAGTAACTAGTGGGGGGTTTGGATTTGAGATGGAGGTTGGTTTGTTGGTTGATTGGTTAGTTGATCTAACCAAGTGCGTGGGGGAAAATATGGGTAAGCAAAGGAGGAAAGAGGAAATGGTTAGGAAATAGATAGGATGGCCATAAGAATTATGAGACTTTTTTTTCCGGTTTTGCTCCCCGACTCGTAGGGGTGAGGGAGTGTATAAAAATATGCAAAAGCTACAACCATTGTGGGCCACTTGGTGGGAGCTTGATCTCCGGTATTTTCCTAGTACAGATGCAGTGGACTTGATCTTGGGGACATCAATCCAGAAATCAAATGGATTTCAAATTGAGACACGGTAAGGCCATGCTCTGAAATTATTAGTTTGCACCCTTGCTGACTCTATACGCCTGTCAAGAACCCTTCGTTACCTTTAAGAGTTAAAGGCAGGGTTGTTCTCAGGCCCGAGTGTGCCTTTCTTGTTCGTGACAGCACCACACGATCCCCACTACTGGCCTACACGAAATATGCCAAAAAATTTGTCTTGTGCCGTGAGACAATGCGTCGATACAAGCCTTGTCACCTTGGTTTCGCCCCTTCCAGTGTTTACAATTTCACAGAAACCATCATGGTAGAGAGTATAGATCCCTGTGACGTGTGTGTACTCCTTGGGATGGCACAAGCAATGGCGGAGCAAGATACCTCGTTGGATATATTTTCGGTATGAAATAACCCTATAAAGCTCATACAACGATTTGCTGATATGTTGTTGGTAAAGCCCTCTCTCTTGACCCAGGGTATTCCTGATACTAGATCTGTTTACCTTTATACAGCAACAGTCTCTCGAGCATACCTGGACAGCCTGTCTCTGTCTATGAAGACCCCCAACGGCGAGCTTAACATCTCACGGACGACTGTCCCATTCAGTGACCCTCACGGATTTGAAGGATTGCTTAAACCAGTATTGGGGGTTGGAGAGGACTCTACGAGCTAAATTGGAAGACAAGTTCGCGAGCGCAGCCCGATGTGCCTAGCCGTCGTGTTGGGGGATAGGGAAATTTCCATTCATACGTTGAGAAACCTACCCGCTATAAAGGTGAATTCACCTCAATAGGAATGAATGAAAGTTTTCTTCTCGATAACCAGTTGGGGCCTTGCAAGCAGTTCTGTAGAGAGAATGCGTCACTTAGGTAGTTGCTCATCGCAGAGACTCTTCCTCACCGTCCCCTCACCTTCCCCTTCTAAAGCTACACGAAGGGGGCCGACCAAATCTCGCATTAGTGAAGCCCTCGCATATTATGAAAATATTGCCCATGCTTCCTTCCCAGCTGTCGAAAACTTCCTGATCGTGGAAACTTATATCCTGGCAGCAAGCTAACCTAAGATAATTTTTAAGATTCCCCTGGGAGGACTGTAATAGTACATACAAGGGTAACGTATTCCATCGTGTAGTTGCCGGACCCGGCGAAGTTGCCATGAAGCCAGGGCTACCATAACCCCAACCCCGCTGGATTTTGCCAAATTCAATTTTCATCCGAGGGCCATAAAAGTTTAATAGGAGCTAGCCTAGCATATAAATAATTTAAAATAAAAATTCCAGGCTCGCGATAAGGTCTATGGACCTGGTATCATGGATAAGGTCTGTGGAAATCTATGAGTTCGGACGAGACTCATGGATCTGGTGATGAGCTTATATGGCTTGTAGGAGCTTGCAGAGGCTTGTGGCGGTTTATGGTGCTAGATTGTAACAAAAAGGAAGAAATGAAAAAAAATCCCCCATTTTGATTTGGAATAGGATTTAAGAAAATGATCAAAAAACTATTATAACTAAGAAGTGTTATAAAAGAATAAGTTTGATAATTATTAAATATCTTAATAGTTATTTAAGTAGCCTTTTTATGTAGATGTTAGTATTATAGACTCTGTTAGTGCTACAACACAATAATATCAATATATAATATAATATAACATATGTAGATTAGCTCTTGTAATATAAGTAGTAGGACAACTCCATAAGTAGAAAAAGCAGATTCCAAACTACCAAGAACATATCTGGCACTATGTGTTATATACTTTCAATCTAATAGCAGCTGCTATGGAAGATTGACTTTGTCAATCCAATATCAGGATAATATAAGGCAGAAAGTACTTAAATATAAATTAAAAAAAAAATAGTATTATAGTTATGGCATGACTTTCTTTATTTGTTTTAAATCTAATTGAAATTATTTGACAATTTAGAAAAGAGTAGACAAAGGTACTTAAAATGATATTCAAAATTATATTAATAGTATACCAGAACATATTCAGGCTGTAATTGCTGCTAAGGGTAGACCAACAAAGTGATAGAAAAGAAGATTTTTTTTTGTATTTAGTATTTGCTTTTCCGCAGAATTTTGCGCTAGCAATTCCTTATGTCTGTACCCGAGTACCGTGTAATTTTGCAAGGCGTCGTTTATCCGGCTGCAACAGCTCTTGTGGCTGACGCGAGGCTAAACTGCACCTTGCATGTCCTTGACTTGTCAGCGGGCGAACACCAGGTCAGCGCCAATGTCTAATGCTATGCCTTATTCATGCAGCTCTTCCTAATACTCATTTCTAGCCATTTGCGGGACTTCAGAATCCACAATGCCGCCTCCATCGAGCACCTTACTTGGCACGTCCGACCAAAACTACCAAGCGATGCTCACGACGGAGCCACTTGACACCGCCAACATCGTCAACGCCCCCGCTGACTTATCCAGTCCCTTCGACTACCTGACGAACAGCGACACCGACGCGGACAACGCTGACCTGTGCAGCGCCCGTCGGTGGGCATGGTACTGCAAGGACTCCATGTGCCCCGGATACTGGAGCGTCTGGTCCTGCAAGTCCAACTTCCGGCTGCATCTGTACGAGACAGCTGTGCACCGCGCGGATGTACGGACACATACACGGGTGGGACGTCGCGAGCTGGCGAAGGAGTGGAGAGTCGAGACGGATTGGGAGATGGAAGAGCCGAAGCAGCCCAAGCCTGCTCTGGGACAGAATGGTATTGCGTCGGTCAACGAGAAGGCCGCGGGGGTGTAGAGTTTTCAGACGCCTTGTTCGACCCTTTATCTCCAAACAGCAACGTCCAAAACCCCAGTCGCCGTTGTGCCCCCCAGCTCCTCCTTAACGGAGGAATCCCATGTGTTTGTTATTTGGGCTGAAGATGCGCTGGCTTATTATGGTGTGCCGACCGTGTGCTTCGGCTTGTTCCTGCTGGTTCATGACCAGGTGTCTGACGGCCGGCGGATTCATTCGGGCGGGCTCAAACGTGGGTTACAAACGTCTAACCCAAGTATATGAGGGTGTCCCGCGCTTCGTCGGCCCCCGCATATCGCCAACGCTCCCTCTTTATCCGGTATGGAGTCATGTGTCGCCTTGCTTTCTGCTCGGGATTGAGGATATATATGACCTAGTGATACAGTTGGGCTCAATGGCTTCCCCCCGCTCAACGCGCTCTTCGACTCGCTCGCCCATACCTGGCTTGATGCACCGACGGGCATTCTTGCCATACACTTCCTCGTCCACATCGACTATCCCTTCGAATATGTTCCGGCCGTCCGCGACCCAGCTTTTCGCCAGACTCTGCGGCCAGAACATCACTCGTTCTATGACAGTTATGTTGCCGGTGGGCTCTTAGTGGCGGAACGTCCACAACACAGACAACGGCGAAATGAGATTCTTTTACAGACGAATGACTTCAATCACGGCACATAGGGTTAATTGACGCAAGAGATTTCGAGGTGGTGACTAATGCTTGGTCAATTCTACACCTTATTTGCAAAGTGATCTTATGGGAGTTGTGATTTTATGGCTATTGGAGTTGAATATGGATGTTCCGCTTTGCTCCCTGGTTGGGCTATTTGACTGGTCGGTTCAGTATTATTTGATTATATTCTTGAATACACACGTATTAGGGTTGAACCGGAGGCAATCGTAAATACGTAGCGTAGAGGTAGAATCCAAGAATGTAATATTGGTTGATGTGAAGAGCCCTTCCCCCCTTATTGGAAGATGTATAGTACAGTGAAAGGCACCCTGTTTCTGTGACTAAAAGGAACGCCTTCCATATTAACCGCCCGCCCACCCGTCTAGGCTCCCAAAGCTGCTGTCAATACACGCTAGACATCACTGAGCGTCCTTGCAGCTCCTCTTAACCCAAGGTAGCAATGCAACACCATTACACCGAGCACACTCCGGCAAGGTCATGCACCGCCCACCAAGATGTTGTTTACAGGTATGTGGACTAGTATCGAGGGTACAGTTAGAAAGGACCCTCTGGAGAGCATGGCGTGAGGCCGCAGTCTCTGACCGGCTGTAAGAGGGGGATGGTACGCACTCAATTTCACCACATAGCCAATGACGCCCATGACGATGAAACCCATTCCCACCGCTTGGGATATTTTGATGAATTCGCGTTTATCAGCTAGCACCAAGGTTAGTTGCCGGATCGGAATTGGAGCTAGAAGGGTGGGCACAAACGCTTGGTGCATCGGTTGAGGAACAGCGTGCCGTCGCGCAGGAAGTCGCGAGGGATTTCTGCGATCTCTTTGAGCTGATCAGACATTGTGGGCGGTCCTGCTAGTGGCTCTGTGAAATAGGAGGTGGGATTGCTTGTGGATGAGGGTTATGAAGACTAGAGACGCTGGCCAAAACCCTCCTTAGCAAGCGCCCGAATATTTCTGGAGAAAGAAAAGATGTGGCCTCGTTCAGTCATGCTTCTACGCGCTACTAGCGCACATTAGATCACGGGCATCGGTTCAGCCTCCTCGCGAGCTCTTGAACTCAACCGGTCTCCTACCTTCTACCCGCCTGGTCATCACCCGCGACCACCGTATCCTGTGCGGACCTCTACTGGCGTTGCTCAGCTAATCATTCTCATTCCGAGACCTTCCTGTATGGCCTTTTCTCTCCTTTGTCAACGATTGTCTCTGCTCGTCTCACCCTCAAATACAAGGCTTGCACTCTGCGGCGAGGCTTCTGAGATTAAGTACCGCTAACAATCCAGCAAATAGTCACAGCAGTGTTCTATCTCTCGTTGCAGACGACGGGTCTATCTCTCGGGGCTTACTACGTGTTCAGTCTGTGTCTCTATTAGACATCTGGCTTGTTCTGATTGCTTTTCGTGTCCGCAGTCGCTTGATTGGTTTCCATCACGGGTTCAAGAAAGACACAACTACATCATCAGTGACTGTCAAATCATATCCTGTCTATCGTTCGCCCTAATCGTTCTTACTCGCGCCACGAGAACAGAACCAGAGCTTTCTCTTCGTCCTCATCCTCTTAACACAAGAAAAAAAATTCTACGTACCCTGTATTTGCCGAGAAAGGCGATCAGAGCGGAGGCGTTTGACGCCGGTCAGGAGCTAGCTAGCTATTTAGATTTGTACCACTCGAGCTGATCCAAGAGGGAGTGTACGTATTACCACCTTTTTTCTTATCATGTATTGTCTGTTTTCGTGGGTCGCTTCTAGCGGCTTGAGGTAATCGGTGGTACCGGGCCATCGGCCATGCCACTTCTCTCATTCAGGTGCTCGCTGAGTATTTTCGAGCAGATGTCAATTCTTTCCATGAGCTGATTACCTCCATTGCGCGTTACAGACCTGTACTTCTTGCTTCAGACCGAATCAAGGCATATCTATAAGGCAATCAAGAGAAAGAAAGATTCATACTACTTGTCGCGTTCTAGCATCCACTTACTTACGATGGCTGAAGAGGATAACTTCGACATCGATATCTATGGCGACATCGATAACGACCCGCAGCCCGGCGACCCTTACAAGAAGGAAGAGTTGATTCTTGATGATAGCTATGTTGACACTAATGGAACAGCTAGGGTCAAACAGGAGGATGCCGAAGATACCAAAATGGCAAATACCAGCAGCGAGGCCCTCAATGGTGTGCAGAAGATCGCCACTTCCGATGGCTCTTCAGGAGTCGAGCAGAACCCCCCTAAACTCCCACCACAGAAACAGGGTGTGAAGCGAAAGGAGGCTCCTGACAGTAGGCCTGTTGAGCAGAATGCAACTACAGCTCTGTTCATCTCAGACCTGCATTGGTGGACTACGGATGATGATATTCGCGGCTGGATCAATCAAGCCGAATGTGAGGATGAGTTGAAGGATATAACGTTTAGTGAGCATAAGGTCAACGGGAAGAGCAAAGGGTTAGTCCCCAATGTATCCTCTCGATTGCCAGAGCACTAACCCCTTATCCTTGGCGGGCTACTTAGGCAAGCTTTTGTTGAGTTTACATCACCGCAAGCCGCAACCGCTGCCAAACAAAAGATTGAAGCCTTTCATGGCCAAGGATATGCTACCAAGAGACACACAGTCTCTTTCACCTCCCCTGCGACCAACCCCTTTCGAACCCTTCCTAAAGATACCCCAGCTCGAGGAAAAGATGGTCCAAGGGATAGAGATAATCGCTCACAGACAGGAGGCTTTAACAGCCCAACTGTGATGGGCTCTGGACCGAACCCACCGCAAGTCAACTTCGGTATGAACAACATGGGGGGCGGGGGTTTCAGAGGCGGGCGAGGTGGATTTGGCAACCGCGGTGGACCAATGGGTAATATGGGTGCTGGCTACGGCCAACGCAATTTCTCCGGTCCGATGGGTGGCACCCCCCCAAGTACCGGCTTCCAGGGGGGACCGATGGGGGGATTCCAAGGCGGCCCGATGCAAGGTATGCAGCAATTCGGCGGCGGCTTCCAAAATCGTGGTGGCATGATGGGGGGAATGCGGGGTGGGCCAATCGGTAATAGAGGCGGCCGAGGCGGTATACCAGGACCCAACGGTATGATGGGTGGAATGGGTGGAATGGGTATGGGGGGCATGGGTATGGGAGGAGGGATGCCTGGCCAGATGGGCGGCATGGGGGGCGGTATGAACATGGGCCAAATGGGAGCTGGCGGTCAAGGTATGGACGGTTTTAATAACCCCATGGCGGGTGGATTCAATGGCCCTATGATGGGTAAGTATTCGTACAACAATGGTTTTGCACCATCCAGAGCGAACATCCATGGTGGAGGGAATTCCGCAAATCCGGTTATGAACCATCTGATGTTTCAGAGCATGCAACTAAGGCGTTCTTTCTCCGAATCAGGTCAGGGTGGTTTCCAGGGTCCTACCCCGCACTTCAACCCCGCGTTCTTCAGCCACAACCAGAACGGTGCTGGGGATGGGAATTGGAACCCACACGGCGCGAAACGGCCGAGACCGGAGTAGTCCGAGCGTCTTTGGTCTACAGTGCGAGCGAGTCGAGTCGGCCGATGCGAATAGAAAACTCCGATCAGTCATCAAAAGTCCATACTTGTTGACTTCAGCTATCACTGAGGTGGGTAGTTCGTTGGCCTAGGTTGAGGCAATATGCTCTCGTTCAACTAAATTCTCCTTTCTTTTCTCTTCGGTCGTGACTTTTAGGCTTATAGAAGTTACGGCTGCTTTTCCCCCAAATTTTCTACCTCCTTTTGATCCCATCCTCCGTGTGTAACCTAGTCATTTTCTCTTAAAAAGCAATCTGGGTCGGTCTCATAGGTTTCACTTGTTCGCTCTTGAATATGGGCAATACCTCCGAGGGGGGAAGCGCGGCGGATGCGTTGGGAGTTACTGTAGTGTGAGGCATACCTTTTCTCCAAACCCTTTTGTAAAAATTTCGTGAAAAATGGCCAATGTATTCATATCATTATATCTCTCATATGAATCTTATATATGAACGATTTGTATATTCTTCGCATGTCATGTGCTATTTCCTGTGCTTTTCCTTCTACCTGGCGGTTCGAGCAGAAGCAGGTGAGGTTCTTCAATTCTGGGCTGCTGTTCATGGCCGCACTGCTCACGTCGCCCCTAGAAACGACCGAACCGCCGGGTGCGCATCGCCTCCCATACTGGCCCACGAAGCGCACAAAGCCAGGGAGGCAAGAACGGACCAGGACTCCTTCGGTTACATACATCACAAACCGTCAACCATAACCTGCAGCCTTCGTGGCCCAACGGCAAGCCGCAATGGCAAATATCATACTCAAGGCGCCCCGTGTGATCCCTTCTGCGGGCTCGTAAAACATTTCGGTGGTGCACGTGGCCAGGTTTGTGTCGCACATAAGTACACACGCCGAGCCAGGCAATGGACGCAGCAGGTTTAACGTGGTGCAGTGTTGAAGCGTCTGCAAACAGGCGGTTCCTGCATCGACCACTAGGACCTTAGGGGCCCTTAGCAGGAGAGGCTCTGCATGGGAGGCTTCTTAGATCTTCATCTGCTTGCCCGCCTTTGCTCTCACCTGCTCTCACCTAGCAGCGCTTCATCTCTCTTGCACTGGCACGTCCGCTTTTCTAGCCTCGATCTGGTCCCGCTCTCGCTGTGTCACCGCTTTAGACGATTACTGGCTACAGCTGCTCCTTGGTTGACCTCGCTGATACCTTCCCTGCACCTTCCCTCAGTCCAACCAGCGCCACGGGCCCTACAATGCCACACCACCCGACAGTGCCTCGCTCTAGCACAAGGACGCCCGATAGCGCACTTCCAGTCCCAGCGAC
Organism: Geoglossum cookeanum; assembly: GCA_021527025.2. NCBI lineage: Eukaryota > Fungi > Ascomycota > Geoglossomycetes > Geoglossales > Geoglossaceae > Geoglossum > Geoglossum cookeanum. The sequence goes on from JAJDFF020000020.1 coordinate 17,794, forward strand.
CTACCTGCGAGACAAGCTATGGGCCGCACAGACCGCTTTTCCACATCTGGACCTGCACTTACCAAACAACTGGTGGAACATGACCGATGCCAAGACAAGAGAGCTCTGGGAAGAGAAATCCAAAGAATTTGGGTTTCACCACTACACGCATTCGGTCCGAATTGCAGACGAAATGATCCGAAGGTATGATGACAGGGCCGAAACCGATAGGTTACGGGGTTATCGTGCCTCGCCGACACTTTCTACCACCACGCCTAGCGTCTCAGCCCTACCGAACAACGAGGGCATCAAAAACGTTTCTCCAAGTTACCAGACACCTATATCAGGAGAGGCGACCGATGTAGAGTCGAATCTATCTACCCCTAGGGAGATGGAAGCACCGAAGGTATGGAACTCGCCCCCATTCGAAGACGGATCCGACGCGGTGTCAAATATTTTCATCTCAGAGGAGATGGGTATGTCGGATAAGGAGTCTTGTTTCTCGCTTAATGGGGAGGGAGTGGAGTTAGCCTCCACAGAACGTCAGGATTCTAGCAATGGGGTATCGACCACGCCTAGCTCTCCTGAAGGCGTATTCGTTTTAACGTTGGGGGATCCTGCCGACGGCCCAGTACGATCAAATCATTCCGCTTATTCTCCCGGTTCGCCATCGTCGAGCACCGCCTCTTTTGATCTAAGTGTCGTTGGGGACGATAGGTGGGTAACAGAGCACCTTGAGGTTATCGGGGGCGGAAACTTTGTTGTGTATAAGGAAAGCCAAAAAGAGGGTTTCAATATATGGTGGGAGCAAACAACCTGGGCCGAAGGTGTGAACGACGGTAAGCACCGCCACCCGCATTGGAACTCTAATATGCGGACCGCATTGGTCTGGAGAAAATTCACCCAGGTCGCCAACCGTCTTACGGGCGAGCCCCGAATGGTATGCAAGCGATGCAGTTCCGATTTTGCCCACCCACGCGCAACTCGACACAGGGGTGCCTTGCCATTGGAATACCGCCTGCATTCTATAGCCTGCAGAAGTGCAGAGGCAAAGATCGTGGGTCCCGCCTCTGCTACTATTACCAGAGTCATAACTAAACTATTTAGATGCAGGATGCAAACCCACCTATTAAGCAACTTAACCCAATATCTCAGATGTTGGTGCCTCGTAGGCCAGCCCCCTATCGGCGAAGAGACAAAACTTCTCTTTCTCGACAATTCGCTCTAGCCTCAAGTCTGTTACTGGCCCCCCGCCCTAAAATTAGGGATATAGTTAACCTAATATTAGAGCCCTCAGGTCACCCGGTATCAGTCATAAAGGAGCAACCCCGTCCATTCTACTCCTTAAGCCCCTGCATAACTAGATCGCCTAGTGGTGGGCCCGCTCCCTCAGAGCATGAAATCACCCCGGCTCCGAAGCTCGCGGAGACAATGCCAAATCCGACGTCAGGAAAGAGGATATTTCCTATTATTGATACCGAATTCGAGGCTGCAATCAAACTGGCCAAGAAAGAGTATATAGAAAAACACGGTCCGATGCCCAAAAGGGCCTCCCGGAAGTCACAATAAGAGAGTAATAACAGAAGCGGTGGAGTTGGGGGAGACTTATACACAGAGGTGAGATTTAGAGTGTGTCTGATTTGAATAAAGCAAGCAGCTTTTTTTCGGTGGGGATACAGTTGGCTAGCGTTTGCGTGTCCTGGGTGCCCTAGGATGGAGATCGTTGGCAAAAATACCGCGGTGAGCGGAGAGGGGTCGGTGGTAGGGAGGAACTGCAACAGCGATCGGTAATCGACGCCCAATCCAGAAAACAAGACGGACCAAACGCCATACATCAGAATGTCGTGGACAAAAGGAGGTTCGCTTCTCATTATATTTTCCTTCATCACGGTCAGACGGAAATAGTTTCACGTCGCTATCGATATTGATCAGCACCAGTGCTGTTATTACATAGTGGAGGACGACCGGCACCTGGTCTAGAGGCTAAATGGTGGGCAGTATCATATTCATCAGACAATAGACACAATGTTATTCAATACAGCGCGACTAGCGCGCAACGACCTAGGGAATCGATGAAGTGTATGTTCCAAAACGCCTTCCACCAGCCAAAGGACACCATATCGATATTAACAACCCACGCTCAAACTCCAACCATTTCCGCCCGCCTGCCATCATCCACATCCAACAACTCCTTCAACCCCACTTCCACCCCCCTCCACCACCTCCCTCTCTCCTCTAAATCATCCCCCACCCCGGCCCCCTCCTCTTTCCTTCTTCTCGCCTCCCTCGCCCCCGCTACGCTACCCAATCTCTTCGACTCTAAGGGCCGGAGTTCGGCCTCTAGTCTTTCGAGCTCGCGGGTTTTGCGGGGGAGGGTGGTTTGGAGGGTGTTGAGCTGGTGGGTTAGTTGGGAGAGTATGGCTTTCTGGGAAGTGAGTAGAGAAAGGGTGGCGGGGAGGGGCAGTGTGAGGGGGGAGGGCGCGGGGTGAGTGGACTGGAGAAGAGCGATTGATGAGGCGAGGTGGGTTATTTTGGGGGGGAGTGTGTGGAGGAGGGAGGTATTGAGAATGATGGATTCGTGTCCTAATTAATTTTTATTGTTGTTAGTGTCGTAGTGGTTGATGCCGGGTGGGGAGGGGTAAAATATGTACTCTGTGCGAGTTCTCTGCCTTTCTTCTCTAGCTCTGCGACAAGTTCTGCGACCTTGAGCTTCTGGGCTTTGAGCGAGGCTTTTACCTCCACGAGTTGCTTTTCGAGTTCTACGTTTTCTTGGTGCTCAACGATGAGTGGGGGGTCGCCGACTATCGCGCGGAGGAATTTTTCCTTGGTGACTTGTTCGAGGTAAGAGAAGCGGAGTTTAGAGAAGAGTTCCTAGGTTGATTGTTGGGTGTCAGAGTCTGTGGGGTTTGTGGTATGGGGGGAAAATCCTATTATTACTGATAAAGGCGTACTTTGTAGTGTGTGAGGTCTGTTTCCAAGCTTACTGGACTAAGACTGCCATAGCCATCATCTGTAGATGCGTCTGAACTTCGGTTTCCCGTCGCGTCGGTCGCGCGGGGTTCGGCGGAGATGGGCCCACTGATTTTGATGATTGAAAGTTCATGGGATTCGTGGAGGGAGGAGAGCTGGGAGAGGATTTCTTCGCCGTCGTGCGTGGCCATTGTTTTTGAACGACGTAAGCATTGGCTACCGTGCCGTTTGGTGATAGTTGGAGGTTTGTTTGTTTACATGTACTTCGTCATACACACCCCAAATACGATTATGTAATCAAACAACCTCAACAATTTCGATACGAAATACGCACCTCTCAAGACATCGACTCTGGGCCCCAAGTTTGCCGGTGGGGGTATGAAGTTATGGCACTAGAACTAGGGGCTTTACCGCGTAGCATCTAAGCAACCCCGATACCTCCGCCGCTGCATGTTATCCTCTGGAGCTCATTCATGGGAGGATCAAGAACGATTCCAACGAGCACGATGCCGACCGAAGATACTCTGTCGGACAGCTATATTGCTGAGCTTCTAAAGAAGGATGCTGCTGACCGCTCGCTGCGGTACTCTACTATGGGATTACAGGCACTTCTCCCAAAGAGGTGTGTAAACCCCTCAATTCGCCCTGAAACCCGTCGAGTTACCTGTTGACCTTTACAACAGACCGACGACAAATGCCCCAAAACCGAATACGAGGTTTCTGAGGAACATCATCCGCGAGACGGACAGTCATAATGCAGCTCTTCGGGCTAAGGAAGCTGATGAATCGCGAGCAAGACTCAGGGCACTACAGGGTGAACCCGACTTTGGGGAACTCGGGTCTAAGAGCGGGTCCCGTGAACGCTCAAGAGGTACTCGCGATATGGGTGAGGTAGCCTCAAGTAGAGAATCGAGGCATTCAAAGCGCAGGAGGCTAGAGTACAGTATTGACAATGATGAGAAAGATCACAGAAGTCATCGTCACAAGAGCTCCCATGGATCCAGCAGAAGAGAGGATCACGGAGAGCGGGGAAGGGAAAAGAGTACTAAATGCAGAGGAGAGGACGGCCTATCGCGAGACCATCGTGATAGGGAGGACAAGCGCCGAAAGCGGAAACGAAGTCGATCTGATGAACGCCCTCGAAGGAAACACGATAGAGATACAGAGCATAGAAAACGTCATCGATCTCACTCAAGAACGCGGAGCTCAGCTAAGGAACGGGAGAAATATCCCCGGACACACCGGAGGGGCTATTCCAGTGTGTCCCCTTCACCGGTACATCGCTCCTCCCCACCACATCGAAAAGAACGCCACCCTTCAAAGCCCAAACGCATAGCTTCCCTTCCTCCCCCCTCCCCCTCAGACTCCGACCCTCTAACCGCCATTATCGGCCCCAAACCCGAGCCCACATCCCAACCCCGCGGCCGCGGCGCCTTTACCTCCTCAACCGCCATCGACGCCCACTTTTCCCCCACCTACAACCCCACCTTGGACATTCACCCCCCTTCTCCCCCCTCCAATACCAATGACGCCGACGACTGGGACCAGGCCCTTGAAGCCCTCCGGGACCGCGAGCGCTGGAAACAGGCCGGTGCAAAAAGGTTAAGGGATGCGGGCTTTACAGAGGAGGAGGTGAGGAAATGGGAGGGTGAAGGAGGGAGGAAAGAGGAAGACGTGAAATGGGGAGGCAGGGGAGAGGGAAGGGAGTGGGATCGGGGGAAAGTCGTTGGGGAGGACGGGTGGGTGGAGGTTAGGGCTGAATGGGGGAGATTGAAGGGTTCTTGATAGATACAGGCTTAGCCTCTTCTCCTTATATCAAATATGGAACGAGATTGGAATTTTGTTGCTCAGAGTCCGCCGGGTAAGTGTATGGTGTTCGTCTTTTTGAAAGGGTTGTCGGTCAACTCCGTGTCTGAACTATGTAGGTGGGTCATCAACGATCTGTTATAGAACCCGACGTTTAGACTAAGCATATACAGTCGAGTTGCGCTGCAAGAATATAGTTGGGGCAATGGACTCTATTCTTATAGCGCAATTATTCTCATATATTCTTATAGAGCCTAGGATTGGGGTGGAGCCGCGTATTCACATTCTTATAACCTGATAGTTCTTGTAACGGGAGATTCTTGCAGCGCGACTCGACTGTATGTGCCTATGTTTGAAAGATGCTATTTAATGAGAAACTGTGATCAAATTAACATTAAAAAAAATTTGCACAATAGCGTTGCATTCATATGTTATCATGATTGCTTGGGGTGGCAGTTTTCACGTTTCTTGGTTTCTGGGGTCGGTATTGGACTAGACGGTTGTTTAGTGTTTGTGGGTGGTGGGAGGAGATGAGAAATTGGCGGGAAGAGAGAATGCCTCTCGGTTTCCACCGCTCTGGATGGCGAGCTCGGGCGATCCCTGCGAGTCGGATTCTTGCTATCGTAGATGTTGTTTTGCTGTAGAGCTGTCTGACGGAGGCGACCAAGCTTGAGGGATCTAGGGTAGATCCTAGGAAAAGTATTCGAGTCAGGTCAGTATCATTTCCTGAAATTGTAGCCTCAAGTCTTCGCCCATCGAAGCTGGTATGAGGTCGCCACAGCCCTCCCAGTCCCCTTGACGGGGGACTGAATGCTAGTGGTGCATCATTGTAAGAGAGTTGCCGGCACAAGTCGGCGGGCCACACAGACGGTAAACCTGATATCGCATTGGGTGATATCCCACTGGAGTCCGAAGTACGAGTAAGGTACTGACCGAGTGATGAGCTTGCATTGGCCTAAGCGCTCGAGGAAGTCAATAGGCCGCATGATTAACAGGAAGACGGAGGCTACACTAACTAAGCTGTCTCCTCGATGCTGCCTGCCCCCGAGTCCAAGTTCTAGCTCTTGCCACGCGACCTAGACAATGCTGCCGCCGGTCTCCTTACATGCTTCGGCGTCGTATTCAGGGTGATAGCTCGGGGAAGAACGGTGAAGAAAGCAAAAGCGTGGCCCGATCGAGAACGTCCTGTCAGGAAGACACAGTGATTCGCGGACTTCATTCTTTGAGGCCTAACCGCGAGCTTGGAATGATCTGGCAAAGCAAGGGGGCTTTGAAGTCTCCTGCCGTGTGATCGCTCTCAAATGCTACGGATGGGATGTGAGATGCTGTTCATGGTTTCCACGCTAACCTCGATCGGCATCAATCCCACTCTTTCCCCCACTACATCCTGTCCCCCACATTATGTGTTTGATGCTTCCGGTACGACGCGCCCTAATCCCCAATATGCAGTGGGACAATGAAGCGCGGCAGGTCATCTCTTCGGTCATCTCTGCGTCTCTGCACCTCCTTAGTGGTGGATCCAGTCGTGGCAACTATGAAGGAGGTCACTCTCCGACGGTAGGCAACCCGTCGGTTTCCCCATAGAAAACGCAGGCCACCCTTGCGAGCTGAAGCATTTAGAAGGCAGGCCAAGGGAGAGTAGGCAATTAAGCCCTGGTACAAACCGCCGCTCCTAACAGAGATTTCGAAGACAACCGCGAATAATGGCGCCACAGCAGGAGAGCGAAGAGAGCCGAAGCGAGGAAAAGAAGACCAGGACGACCAGGAAACCAAGATACGTACAGCGAGCGGCCCAGGGAAGGAAGAGATTGCAGTGGTCCGCGAGTGATCTCGCCGGTGAAACGATAGCAACGCCAGAGTATGAAATAGACATCACGGTACACCCACCAGAGGTCGTTCCCCTGGGATCGGTGCTACAACCCCCAATCGCAGCAGTTCTTCGACTTCGAGACCCTCTCACGCACAAGGAGATCCCAGCGCGGCGACACCTCACCGGCCTCTGGGCAATCGCCTCAGCGGTGCCAAAGGAGTATCAAGGCCAACCAATGGCATCCAATGCATTCATGTTGTGCGGGTCCATGGTTGATTCCGCGCACCCTTACTCCGACGACAGCGAGAGCGTCGCAAACGCCGGGGGAACGCTCAGTTCTCAGTCCAAATATTCTCCTAGCAGCTACTTCACCTTCCCAAACCTTTACTTCAACGAAAAAGGGGAATATAGAATCCGAGTTATGCTCATGAAGATGGAAACTTCCGGCGATTCTTACGGCGGCTGCGTAATGCTGAAGCACGCTATCAGTAACGTTGTGAAAGTTGTTGACCCAGTGCCCAGTGAGTCTCCCCGTCAAAGATGCTTTGTCGTAGCACTTTCCTTATCTTATTACAACAGACGACGGAAAGCACTTCCTCCAATTTCTACTGGAGCGGGGAATCGCTGGACAGATTGAAGACTGAAGAGGGCAAAATACGGGCCAGGGGGTTGGAAATTCATTACTGCGTTATTTGTAGGATGGATTGGGTTAGGAATGAGAGTACAGAGTATATGTTATATATCGATATCTGCACTAGGTCTATACAATATAGGTGGGAATAAGCGGATTGATCGGTAGAGAAAGACTTTGTATTGTTGGCCGCTACGTGTATCTATAGCTGCCCTTGTTCACAACAGACGCGGAGGGTAATGTGCTCAGGAGCCAAGCCCATCCAAGAAAAAGCAAGAAACGTAGAATCAATATATCAACGCACGCCTCTTCAATGCCTATCAGCGCCAGCTATCGGAGTGGGTACTCCTCCAAACCGCCAATCAGCCGTACGCGATTTAGACACTCTCCTCAGCCGTGCGAGATGTCTCGAGGTCGTCCACTTCTTCTTGCTCTGAACCACTAGAAATGATTTGCCACGGGCATATCTTGCGGAATAACGCAACACGAGATTGCCGCACCGTGATGTGCCACGAGGATTTCGAGTCCAGCATCTCAAGCTTGCCTACATCCCCGCACGGAAGCCCCTTGGCCTCAAGCTCGGCAAGCAATTCCTCGGGATCGGCGTAGTCCTGTAGAGTCTTGATATTGAAAGGCGTATAGGTATTGTTTCTGAGCACTTCGCCGAGGAAATCGATGTATTCTTGCATAAACTTTCGCCGGCTTAGTTCCAATGCTGTACGTCGTGCTGGCGTTACTTACTTTGCTGTGGTTGCGGTTGTTAGGCGCCATACTCTCTCTGCTCTCGTTTTTCGTCGAAGGGCCGCTTGTGAACTGGCTCGTCAGGGGCTGTTTGTGGACTGGTTCGTCAGGGGGCTGCTTGTGAACGGGTTCGTCAAAGGGCTGCTTGTGAACCGGTTTGAAGTGAGCGGTCGTTGCTCAAGCGTGGGTTCAACCTTGCTTTTATGCTTCACAAAGGAGCTCAGCCGGGCACTCTTTGTATCATGGGAGGCGTATTTGCTACGCGGACTAGCTTAGTCCGGACGTAGACAAGCCCGACGCAGATTCTGCAGTAACTAAGGGGAGGAATGCGTGATAAGGCCGGTTGGTGATTCTCCATTAGCGATACGTGGAGGATGCGCGCAGCTGTCGAGGAATGGCCCCTTGCAGATTCGGGCAGCTGGTCCATCACCAGATCGGGAAACTAGACTGGAATTTGAAAAAAAAAGGTTGTAAAAACCGCCCCCGACCAGGCCCAAGTCATCATCCTGTTGAAGGCCACCTCGCGAGTGACAGTTTCTCCAGTTCCCCCGCTGCAGCCCGTCTACCTTGCCATTCGATAGCAGCCCTGACACCGATATGCTGTGGCCCAGGCTAATGCATTGCGTTGCCGAGTTCGAGGTAGCGGTCGAGTTGTTGAATACGCTCGTCCACATCGAAACAAAGGGTACAGAGAGGGAATGCGGGAGCGAAGTGATTTGGCTGGCCGTTGTCTTTAGTGGTGGAGGGTTGCTGGTAGAAACCGCGATGTCAGACGGGCCGTTTTGGGCGTTCTCTCAGCTTTTGTCTTTGTCATTGCTCCAGGCTCCGGGCTCGGGTGGGGTTCCTGGTTTCTGGTGGTGGGGTTTTTCTTGTGATTGGGTTGCGAAAGCCCGTTCCTTCTCAGCAACGGCATCATATCATCCGGGTTAGGCGTGGGTGCTATGCAGGATTGTGTTTTCTTGTGTAGAATGGCTGACGCTACAGAAATAGTTGCTTCACACAAAGAAGCAGAGACCTTCTCTCTCCCACTAACTCAACAACACGCAAACCCCTCTATATAAATCCGTTCCTCGACCCCGCACATTTCGAGTCACCAAAAATGACTCTAAACGCCAACAAGAGATCCACCACCGAAGAAAAGAAAAACAAATGGTTCCACTTAGCACACTCTCCCCCACCGAGGTCTCGCTCCTAACGCGTGCTCTGAGGCGGGACGTCACACACCCCGACATCCCCGAGGAGGCCCGGCGGGTGAAACAACTACCAAAGCGATTAAAGATGTCTTTTCTCGGGTCGGTATTCAACCAAAGTGAATAGTAAGTCGAATGTTTTCCCCAAGTTCCCGTTATTCAGCCTTAATGGAACCAACCCCTTTGGTGATAATGCGGGATATCTATTAACACTGTATAATATATAATAGCCCACGGCTCTGCCAGACACACATACCTCTAGACCCCCACCTGTTACATACCGTTCTCCATGGTATTGCTAACGAAATTGGACCCAGGCTTCGTGAGCTTGTCTGTGTATACGGCGCACAGCTCTCCCCATTGCATATCTCCCTAGTCCGCACCCTCCTCCTCGTCCACTCGCTCTGGCTACCCCCGGGCTCCCATTACCCTATGGATCCGCACCCGCCCAATGTTCCCGAAAATGATAGGGGGAGGTGGGCGTACCAGACTGATGGGTGCGAAGGGTGTATTCTAGCTAGGGTGGGGGGAGATAGCGAAGTGGTCAGAGGGTTGAGGGCGGTGTTGTTGGGGAGGAGGCTCGGTGGGAAGGGGAGAGCTCTTTTGAGAGTTGTAGAGGGATGGATCGGGGGGCTATGTGATGAGGAGGTTTGGGAGTGGACTAGGCGGGTGGGGCAGGAGTTGAGAGAGGCAAAGAGGAGTATTAGAGAGTGCGCGGGAGGCAAGATAGCCGCCCATGATTGCGCCTCGGAGATAATAGGCCAATACGCTGGCCCAGTATCACACACCTGCCTCCCAAAACCATCATCACCCACGCCCACGCCCACCCAATATCAATTCTCTCACCACCACCGACCTCCGGACGGAGAGGGCCATAACCATCACCCCCCATGTAGTCGTCTGCTACCGTCAACTACTAGTTTATCTTCGACCCGGGCTACTGCAGAGGCCCGTTCAGCGGCCTATAGGTCGCTGGTTGGCGAAGTAACAAGCGGCAGCGACGAGTCGCACAACACGTGCTGGAGCCATCTCTATGGTGGTGGGCGGTAGATAAAACACTACCGCCCATAACTCGAGCCCCTCTTTCATCCTTCCCACCCCGCCTATTTCCTTTTTACCATATAATCAGTTAACATATACAGAATATATCAACGACCTCTGGTTTCTTAGCGGTTTTCGAGTCATTGTTTTTGGAACTCATTAATTGGACATACCAAGAGATAATAATATACAGATGTAAAGCTTAAGCTAGCATTAGCGTGCCTAACAGCGAGAAACTCTGCTAGTTCTAGTTCGGATGGGCGCGTTTTGATCGCGTACTTCCATTTGATTAACGATAACACACATTGGAAGGTTGGCGTCTCAGCTCCTGTCCAACCTCCCTCGCCAGTCGCCGATGTGATCCTTGATTATTCTCGCTGCCTGTTGCGGGCTATGTTGCCTCCCGATTGCCTCGACGAAATCTCCTTCTGGATCTGTAGCAACAAGAGGTGTTAGCCCTCGATCGTCAGACTGAATAGCTAATTGGACCTGTTTAGTGTATGGCTAGATTGTGTAGGCCGGCCGAATGACTCCGTCCTAATGTCCCATTCGCCAAGGCTCACACCTGGAGGGTTTTGCGATCCGATTCTGAGCCTCGGACAGCTATGCTCATTTAGAGGACTTACCCATCAGGTAGAAATATATACTGTGATCCACTAAATAATCCTGACCGGGCTTCAGGCCTGGCGGCGTAGAAAAGTATACTCTGTATGCTTTGCACACAGACTTGATTTGCTCCCACGTGCCAGTAAGGCCTATCAGGGCAGGGTGAAATTCTTTTAGGTAGGATTTGACCACCGCTGGTGTATCCCGTGCCGGATCACAAGTTATGAAGATGGGACGCATGACGTTGCCCGACGTTGCCTGGACGAGATCAATCATCTCGGCCATCTTATCAAGCTCTTCGGGACAGATATCAGGGCAGTGTGTAAAGCCAAAGTAGACCTAGACCCACCCAAACGAGGATTAGCCCCGGGGTTACACCGGCAATTACTATGTATGGGTCTTACAAGTGCGAACTTTCCCTTCATATCTCCGTCAGTGTATGGCTGCCCATCCTGATTTACCAAGTCAAATTTCCCACCAACTTTTGGTTTCCCGACGCCCTTCGCAGCCTCCGCAATCCGGTTCCTTTCAATCCGGGCTTTCTCAAATCGGAAATAGAGGATCATTCCTGCTCCTGAGAGGAAGAAAAGGGCACCGGCTTTCCAAGAAAAGGGCTGCCAACATGCAGGTTAGCAATAGTTTACCCGAACTAGAGGAGGGGAAGCAGCACCCCAGACCGATACCTTGACTTGGCCTCCTGGACAGTCTTGAACTTCTGCTGCTTCGTCAGAGAAAAAGCCCTCGAATGCCTATCCTTCTGTCGGATGGCTGGGAGTTGCCGCGATTGCCATTGTGAAGGTCGTTGCGACCCAAATGCTGCAGTGCTCATACATCTTGAAGCAGAAACGGGAGCCAGTAATGGATTTCCTAGAATTACGCGCAGGAGGTCCGAAGGTCTTGTCATGGTGCACACAGACAGAAAGAAAGACCCCGTTCGTCCACAGAATTGGTTTGAGCTCGCGACTTTGCCCGTTGTGGCTAGCGCGTCCAACCAACTTGACCTCGCCGTCTACAGAGTACAGAACACAGGACTCAGATCAGCCTTTCAGCAGTGCCATCACTATCTAATTTACAGAAGCAACCACCCAGGCAGCGACCGATCCTCTAGGCCTTATATCCGGCGTCCCAATATCGTATCCTGCCAGTTCTTCATTGAAAAAACGGAACACGCATCAATGAGTCTTGCACACTTGACCTTCCTCGACATGGTCATATATCACAAAATACCCCTCTGACATTGCTAGGCGACGGATACAAATACATGGGCCTCTCACTTTCAATCCCGGGGGCGCTTGTTTTGTAAATCTTTGCTGCTATCTTGCTTACGTTTGTAAGTTGGGGTGTGCGCGATTTCGGTGCCATCTGTGCTAAGTTCAGTGGGTGGACTAGATAGCTCAGACGAGCTTCCCTCGACATATCGTATAGAGGAAATAAGACGGGCGTTTTCAAAGTGATCATATGAAGGATTGGGCATCTGGGTATGTTAGTGCCGTGGCGGGAAAGCCTATGGACAAACCGCTAGGATGCTCACCAAGCGGACAGCGCTCATGGGTTGAGACAAGGCAGTGGAAAATAAAGCGGTCTTGGGTAACTGATTGCTTCTCTGCGGGTGGGTGATCGATCCACTTTCCACAGACGTCTCATGAACCCTTCTCCTTGTGGCTACAAGAGCATGAAAAGCTGATCCGCTGTCCCTAGGCAAGCCCTGGAGGGATCCCTCAGTGGCTGCCAATGCTCCATTGGCCAGTCCTAGTCCGCCTGGCAAACCACCCCTAGCCTCGTTGGGCTTTGTGTTGGCATACCTCGCCCGAATATGCCCACTCTCAAGCAAGTCGCTAGCCATGCTCTGTGTGATAGGAAACCCTTTCTTTTCATCGAATGCCATCGGCACCTTTCGTCTCCTCGCCCGAGGCTTTGCGCCCCGCACAGCTTGCGGATCAACAAGAGCTGTTTCCGTATTCTCCTTAGCATATATCTGTGTTGGGTGCCCGATATTCTGAATAAATTCGCTGTGCCGAATCTCTTTTCCCTCCTTTCTCTTCCTACTAGTAGTCTTTTCGGGCTTGCTTATGCCGTCTTTCTCTCCGCCGTGAGGAGATTCGCCATGATATGACTCGGCGTTTGGCCTGCCCATCGTCCCAACCGCGTCGCCTGAATGCCTAGCCCAATGGCTAGCCGCCTGGTATCTAGTAGAGACGAGGTCTGATCGGAGAGCGTCGCGTATCAGAGGCGGTGGGTCCCGTTGGCCAATTGGCTGTGGGTAAGCAGTGATGCCAAACCATGGGTCTCGAAGAACAACTTTGTCATTAGACATACCATGTACCGGTGACCTATCGGAAATATCCCGTCTCTCGGTGGGAGATGAAGAATGGTCGAGAGCAATTCGTGGTGGAGGCAAGGTACATGAGCCAACGGACGGGATCATCTCAAGGTTCCTGGGAACTGGAGAACCCGTAGGAGGGCCACTGGACCGGGTATCCATCGCAGGGGCGCTTGTAGCGGTGGGCGCCAAAACCATTTCCCCTGATGCAGGGCCACCTCGGACGAGAGCCCCATTTCCCCCCTGTTGCGATACCAAGGGCGTTTTCTCAATATGATCTTTGAAGTGGTTGAGCATATTTCCAAGCTGCCTCTCACTCTGCAACCTTTTCAGTTCCACTTGAGTCTGCTGATACTGGAAGCGATCAACAGCTGATTCAACGGACTGGCGGATTAGATAAGGGTCCAAGCCGGAAGGGCTCGGGAGATCACCCGACGATCCGGAGTTTGGCTGTCGATTGGGGTTTGCGGTTTGGCCGTGCAGGGTGTCGACTGAAGGATCATTTTGGGGGTGAAGGTATCGGTGTGGTCTTCCACTGTAACCTGGGTGCGAGGTCGGTTCGAAGGTCGATTGGTATTGGCGATGCTGATGCTGCGAGGGTGCTTCCTTGTCTTCGACAAACCTGTTCCAGATATCGATTCTATGGTCGCGTATAAGTTCATGTTTCCAAAGATCCCGGAGCCACAGCCCGTACGACTTGGCCTTCTCTTCTCCTGACATGCCATCGATATTCAAGCGCTCGTGTTTGGCCCGTGCCATCTGACGCGATCGTTCGAACAAATATAATGCCTCTTCTGGATCCACAGGCTCGTCGCCCGCCTTCCAGGGCTCAGGGGGGACGAGATCCAGGCCGAGATGACCGAGGCCAGGAATACCGTGGTACAATCCGATTTCATCCGCCCGTGTGATATAGGGGTTTCGAAACGCTAAAGCGCGGGCTTTCGGAGGGTTGCCGATCTGATCAGGAGGGGAAACAAATCTCGCCCCCCGCATATCTGGTGCGGTGTTCACAGATACGTTGTCTCGGTGCCCAGTCCTCTCGTACGGATAGTCAATGACTCCAAGCTCGGATACATGCTGAGGTGGAGTATCATAGCGGGACCTCTGGAAATTTGAGCCGCTGTCACTGCTGCTAGGAGCTGATGTCATAGCAACTGTGCCGCGCGCTTCTGCAGCTGACATCGCTGTCCCTGAGTACGGAACGGCCCGCTCATTACCGCTCGATGGCGAGGAAACCATGGGTGTGGCCTTTATAGCGAATTCCTGCGGAGCGAGCTTGTGGTAGTTGCAAGAACCAGTGGTGGCGGCGTTTCACAGCGCGTTGCCGTTAGCTGGGCAAACTCACTGCTGCTTGTCACCGCGAAGGGTCAAACCCTAGTCGCTTGCTTATTATGTAATAGGAGCCGCAAACAAATACCCTACTCCCCTCGCCTCTCCCACTCTACCCATTCACCACCCGCACAACCCCAAATCTGGGCGCTCCAACGCGTTGGAATCTTCCTGCCCTTAGCTCAAAGGTATTTACACTATCAAGGAGACTTCCTCCCTCTTGTCACTCCCAATCCTTTCCCTCTCGCAACAGGAGTGGCCTCATCTAAACGTAGATGTGCGCCACTCCTGTGAACGCGGCTAGACTCTAGATCTTAGAGACCGTAGTGCACTGGGCATTTTGCTGGCACTGCTTCTCGAGGAGCTTCGTCTAGTGAAATCACATCTCATCTGATTCTCTGGGACGCTCAAAGGCCCACTTCCCACACCTTTTGCTTCCTTAGGCACCCCTTTCTCCCTCTATCATCGAGTATTATCTATTACAGTCCTGTGTGGGTGTAGATGTGCATCAGTTTTGCGAAATCCATTCAGGAACCGGCTTCCCTATGTGTATTGTACTCGCTACTCTTTAGCTGTTGGCTTTGATTCTTCACGGACTTAGTCACGCTATGGGTTTACCGCTGTAATCTCATTCCTCTACCTGATTCTCATGGCCACGCGTTTCGGCCTCTTGAGTTTTGACCACCAGACACTATTACCCCTCTATCCGCCGGCTATACTCGCTTGCAGTTGCTGTTTCTCACTCCCAAGCTACCTCAACATCCCTCTAACGTTCACTAATGTTGCGCCGACAGAGCCCTTAAATAGCGCAAGCAACGTCTCATCTAGAAAGATGTCGGACATTATGAAGGAGGCTGAACAAGCCTTAGCCGCTCTAAGTCTCAATGGCCCAAGTGACGGTGCTGCTAAGAGTCACCCGGTCGGCTGGGTAGAGCGCCAGAAATTTGACTACGAGGCATATGCTGCCGAAGCAGCCGCCTCAGATCCGGTCGGAAATGAGGCGAGATATGAGTGGAAAGATGACTACGGCGAGGTTGGCCCTCGCATCCCCGCGATCGAAAAGGCTCTCTTCGAGGGTGAATCGATTATGACCGCTGGTGATGAACTTAATAAGTAAATGCATATTCTCTCGCCTCCCAATATGTCTTTACTAAAATTTCGACAGGATCACTAGGATCGATGTTTTCCAGGAGTCTCCGACCAAAATCTCACCAGTATCCAGTGTAAGCTTCCCCACCCATTAGTCATACTATGCCATCCTCTTTCTCATGAGCATTCGTCATAGTTTGAGGATGCCGGTCTCCATCCAGTCATGTTGGAGAATATAAAGCTTGCACATTATTTGAAGCCAACCCCTATCCAAGCCTACTGCATGCCAGCGATCTACCAGAGTCGCGACATTGTTGCATGTGCGCAGACTGGTGAGATACTCACTTCCTCTCATCTTCAGTCTTAGAGAAACTCCAACCACTAATAGCCTCTTCCTATTTTAGGGTCTGGCAAAACCGCAGCATTTCTGATTCCAACATTGTCGAAGCTTATGGGCAAAGCCAACAAGTTAGCAGCAAAACGGCCAATGTTTAGGACTCGCGACGAGTACGATCCTAAACTACACGGCGTCTGCGCTGAGCCACTAGTGCTTATTATTGCACCAACTCGTGAACTTGTTATTCAGATCCATCAAGAGGCACTGAAATTCTGCTACCGTAGCAAACTTCTGCCGTGTGTTATCTACGGTGGCCATCGCGAGTCGGACCAACGCGATGAACTAAGGCGAGGCTGTGATATCCTCATCTCCACTCCCGGACGTTTGTGCCAGTTTATGAAGAAACCAGATGTCTTGAGGTTAGCTCGAGTGCGGTGCGTAGTAGCCCCTCCCCAAACCAATGCCACTCTCTAACTATTGTGACAGTTACACCATTATAGACGAAGCGGACGAGATGCTTAGCCAGGGGTTTGAAGACGAGCTTAAGACTATTATGCATCGAGGCGGTAAGCCACCCATGCGGCACCTCTTTCCCTTGCTAAAGTGTCCTAGACTGCAACACGGATTCTGATCACGTGTTCATGATGTTTTCTGCAACCTTTCCGCTGGCCGCCCGTAATTTGGCTGTTGAGTACATGGCCCACGACTATGCTTTCGTTCGTGTCGGCCGTATTGGCAGTACACACCAAAACATCACCCAGCGTGTACGTTCTATATGATTCGACTGTTTCTTACTGTGTCCGCTAATAGAGGACTATAGGTTGTGTGGACCGATGATGGCGCCAAAAAGTCTGCCCTCTATGACTTGATCCTCTCCCATAAGCCTGCTCGCACCATGATCTTCGTCAATTCAAAGAAGATGGTTGACATCCTAGACGATTACTTGTATAACTTAAAGCTTCCAACAACGTCGGTCCACTCTGATCGTACGCAACGTGAGCGCGAGGATGCGCTGTAAGTCCTACAAGCCAAATAGTGTGTGTGCCATAGACTTACCGTTACCAGCCGAGCATTCCGAAATGGGAAGTCCCCAATCCTCATCACGACCGGCGTGACTTCTCGCGGGATTGATGTCCGCAACGTTATGCATGTGATCAATTATGACCTGCCATCCTTAGATCATGGGGGGATCACTGAATATACTCACAGAATCGGTGCGCATTCCGAAGCTGATTACAAGACTTCTAACTAATCATCCTCCTCTCCTAGGACGTACTGCTCGAATCGGCAACATTGGCATCGCGACTTCATTCTTTAACGACCGAAACTCAGACATTGCTCCTGTCCTCACTAAATTCCTGCTCGAAAACGAACAAGACATTCCCGACTTCTTAGCTGAATATCGCCCGGAGGGTGGCGAACTCAACTTTGATGAGGAAGATGAATTTCAGCAGGCCACCAATGATCCGGAGATGGCCAATGGCCAAACCGGCGGGGAATCTGTATATGTCGGTCATAGTATACCTCCCCCGGCTCCCGTCGAGGATGTTGTACCAGAAGATGGGGAGTGGTAACGGTCGATCTAACGATCTACCGGTTGTGGAGTTGTTGACCTCACCCCCGGCTACCATGAAATCAAGATAAAAACTGTTCTTTAATGCTCAATTTACTCCGGGAGCTAAAGGTTGGTAACAACTTCGTGTCCCCTGATCTTTTCAGAAGTTTCTAGCATGCACTTGAGCACTCGCTCTTTTGTTAAAGCAAGACGTTGTAGCGCATGCTAGATATAATTCTTCTCAAATAGTCGAGTATCCAAATAAAAATCTGCTCGCTTAATGCTATTATGTTTTTTATTCCTGTTGTCACGAATAACACGCAGCTGCCTTGAAATAAGTGTAACCCTTACCAGGCAGTTCGTAGAGGCTCACTTCGACGGCGAGTTTGCTGCTAGGCGAGCACAGCCACGCGGCCACGAGCGCCTGACCCCTCCAAGCTCAGGTATAAATCCAGCGCTGATGACTGGAAAAGTTGGTGATACTGAGCCCCCTCTGCGGGTGTCTACGTACTCTGTTCGACAGATCCAGACATCCTATAGAGGACCAATACTACACCCATTTTGTTATCCTAATTGCTACCTGTGAGTCCTCTCATATAACAACATATATTGATTGACCTTCTATTATATTATGCCTTCTAATTTTCATGAACTTGACCTAGCACATGGTGTCTGGCTGTTGGTCACAGTCCTCCTTCTAAGTCTTCCCACCCTTCGTCAAATTCGTCAATGGAAGGTTGCTGGAAGCAAGACAGGAACAAAAAAGGCGATCAGTTATCGCACACAATCCGTGACATCGCTGAATCAACATCAAGCTCCTTCATCCTCTTCTCAGCCCAAGCTCCCAGGTCACCGAAATATCCCTCCGGATCGTCTCCTCGCCACTCTCGCAACGCGAACCAAAGGTGGCGTGCATCTTTCCCAGCCTAGATCGCGCGTTCGTAATTGGGCGCTTGATTGAAGAGAGCCTACACGGAGAAAGGCAGTTACTTCCCTGCTCACACACTGAGAAAGACGATGCTTGAACGGAAGGACGTACCATGAAATATTGCCTCGCCCATGTCATGTACTGCATGCGGTCATCCGGAGTTGCGTCATCGAATACTCGAATAAATGAAGGGGCGGCACTCTCATCAGTCACTAAATCTACCCATACGGCCATCAACGGATCGGACAAGATAGCCGGTACGATGCACCCAGTCTCCCAGTCGTACAGGGACGTCACGAGGGGTTGACCGTTTGCATCCATTGTTATCGACATGTTGTGAATGCCAAAATCGCCGTGCTCGAGAACGAGACGATAGAGTGAGGTCCGGTCGCTGTCTGCAGGCATGGTGTGTGGGACGAGGCGCAAGAGAGACTGCTTGGCCGCCGCAGCAATGGGACCGACGGTGTTCTTGTCATCCTCCCACTCGATCATGTCGCCTATGTTCCCGATTGTTGCTTCAATCTTGGACGTGAAGAGTAACGCAGAACTCGCGTGTAGGAGCAACGGGAATAGGGAGCGATTTGGGTTTCTGTTCAAAGAGGCGTTCGCAGAGCCAAGCAGCAGCGAAGTCGAGCGGGAGATTGAAGTTGAACAATGCTGCGCGGATACGGGCTATCTGAGCAAGAAGACAGGCCTAGAGAAGATTACACAGGTAAATTGAGTGGCGTAGAACAGATTGCTGACATAGGCACCCACCTTCTGTTCTGAGCTGAGATCCCGCCATACATTATTCTCTCCTTCTGCTCTTTCAAACAACAAGCGACGGCCCACAATATCCTGAGGGAGATCAAGTCTGGGACCAACGTGTTGCACTGGGATACGGTGGTAGAGCAGGCGGGAGACCAAGATGTTAGGCTCTGAGCGCAAGAGCCCGTACACCGCCACCTCGAACTTGACCTCGGGAACTTGCACTTGAATTGGGAAGCCGTCATAGTTGGGCATGTTGACATCGCCGCGAGCTAAACGCGCCACGATATCTAGTCGATTCGATAGCTTGAGGTGGAAACCCTGTGCGTAACCTAACCTTAGTCCTAGCATAGAATTGGATTATAAAGATTGCAAAAACTCACGTAGTTATTGGAGCTCTTGAAGATGACCGGGATGTCAATCACTTCGGCGCCGAGATTCTCCTCAATCTCTCGAATGAGTAGGTTTACATCCCAAACTCCATGGAAGGGGGCTGTTGCCGCTGCGAACCAGGGCGAGCAGCTGCTTGCCGTCGAAGTCGCTATCATCCGGCATCTTGGGCCAATCGTCACGGAAGCTCATGATGGAGTAATTGGGGGGAGAGTTCTGGGAAATATGATATTATTTACATTTGAAAGAACCCCCGTAGTCAAGTGATCGATCAGCTCATCTTGGCTTTTGCACAAGGAGACATTCGAAATCATCACTCCGACTCGTCAAAAACCAGCTGGGTGCAAGCGTCGAAGTTTGTCGTTGATGAGTTGGCATCTTTGCTAGTCATTACGTTGTTGTGGGATAGATAAATTGGCTACAAGTCGCTTACAAAAAATCGGCTTCCCCTCCAAAATCTTACAGCAGCGAGGCTCTGGCATTTTTTTTGGAAAGCGCTGGAGAGAGTGATCGAGACAGCGAAAAAAAATAAAAATTAAAAAATAAAAAAAAGGATGATTAAGGGGCAATGGCAAAAAGTGAGTGGTTTAGTGGAATGAGAGAGAAAAGTTGCAGGGAGTAGCTCGGTGGGAAATTTTGAAAACTCCGGTGGGAATGTGGTTGGGCTGGCCCGGTCGGGTTGAGTTACCTATAGTCAGGTTCTGCATCACCCAGTTGGCCACATTCTGGTTGGGCCACTTGGCCGGCATAAACTGCCAACCAACAAGTAAACTAGCTGTCGCAAATAGTTAATTAACTATATGTAGAGTGCATTGCCAATTTTTTTTGAAATTTCTTCTAAATTACCTATATATTTATTGCAGTGATGGCTATCTTTGATAGATATAAAGTACTACTTGAAAGATTTGATGGATTTCCACCATTTGAAATTGTAATAAGTATTTTTTTTTATAAAATATATTAAAAATATATTTCTAGTTTAATTTTTATTTAGGAGAATTATATAGTAGTACATTGTTATGGAAGATTCTGTTGTTATGCTGTTGAAGATAATATAGGTGAAGAAGCAGAATTATGCTCATATAAGGTAAATATATTTTTAATAACATAGCTCACTAGTGGGGGCGGCAGGTCTTGAGTCCGCCGAATTTACACTCATAGATTAGCCAATGTGGGCCGCAATAGCATATACCGCAGTTCCACAATAGCAGCATTATGTCACTCTTGGTTGTCCTGAATAAGTGGTTACAACTTGGATTCGCCATCTAGCTGAATTTGCTTCTGTCTGATAGGAGAGTAGGTTGCATTGGTCTTATGTACATATTTCTCACCAACCGGAGAAAACAATTGTAGGCAATAGTCACAATGAAGTCACAGGGTAAACAAAATTAGGGCTCGCTATATATTGGCGGCGAACTTTCTCAATTGACTTATAGACTACATGAAGACCGAGCACTCAGGCTGCTTGTATGGCCAGCTGAGTGCTGCTCATTGCGCTGCCCCGAGGGCAGCCTCACCGGCATCTAATGACATCGCTGTCATTCGCCTATGGAGAAGTGCCCTTATCCTAGCTATGCTAGGCGTACACCACCTACTCATTGCTCCGCCCAATTGATGGCTCTCCTTTCCATGCTCCCAATGCTCCCCGCCAGTATTACCTAAACCGCAGCCACATGGCACTCTATGCTATGAAGTCAGCGACATGGAGGTCAGTAGCATGCTATAATGCTGCTGCTCTATTAGTGGCTTTGACGACTGCAGTCTCCAGCACTGGGCGTGCCAATATGACGGTTAGGCGGATTAACACATCTTGCCTTTCTCGTATCGAGCTGGAGGCCTTGAGAGGACTTGCGTTTCCGGAGACCCGCTTTCGATCCAGTAGCTTCTAAGGTGGGTTGTAGATCTTGGGAGCAATCAGGGCTTCCCTGGCTTTGGAACTTCTAAGAGGCTGGGATCGTTCTTTAGGGACTAATTATATCTCGATTAGCTTGTGCCATTATAAGCACTTATTACACTTACTGAGTCACCATCCAATATATTCCTAATAACCACAATATCATGCATGAGTTCCTCTATCCATATACCTTTCTCAAAGAGGGGTGAAGAATTAAGCAAGGTAGTAAATTCTGTCCAATTAACACCATCACCAAAAGTCTGAGGGGTTTCCCCAACATGTGGGCGTATCCCTAAACCCCAACAGTAGAGAATCCAGCTTTCTTGCCAGGAAACTTGGCGTTTTGGTCGATCAGGCTCTTTCCCTTGTCTCCGGTCAAGATTCCAGGTGAGGTGATTGAACTGTTTTTCTAGATCTTTTGCACTGATCCTCTGAAAGTAGCTCATATGTGTCGCCGAAAGACATTGAGCAGCCTCTGTCCAGGAATTTCTGTTCATTTTCATGCCCTCTGCCAATTTTTAATGAACGGGATCATCAAAGGATCCGGGTTGTCCGTCTCGCGAGTTGCGCGGCTCTGCTCTGGGGTTGCCTGAGCCAGCAGCAGACCGATCATCAGGTTCTTCTGCGGAAGGGTGGATTGACCGAAGTACTCGAACTAGTCTTAATTAGCTGGAGGTAATGTAGATTCCAAATAGCCCTGCTCTCACCTTTTTGTCCCCCTCCCGAGCTGTGCTCTCTGGAGGCTCTGTTCCCATAATTATGCTTGACCTTCAGTTGCGCGGTCTAGATATGCTCTCTTGAATGACACTGGCGAATAACTCGAATCACATCCACAAATAGCTCGGATGATATCGGCAAATATTTTAGGGGGTTGGTCATCTTAAGTGGAATTTTATCGTATAGGTGATCTGGAAGTCGGGAACTCATAGCTCCGGCTATGACTCTCTGCCTGGCTGCGAATGAGAAGCTAGTTTCGAAATACTTTTTCAGCCCAGAACCTCCTGTGGACTAGAGAAAGGATCCAGTAGGAGTACATGCCGGAGAAACGATCGGCATAATAGCCACAAAACCCCTATTGATAAGTGGGTGTAGGTGCTCTCAACACCAATAGAACCCTAAGTCCTCGCACATATGGTCACATTTCATCTGCAGGCTGTTAGTATGCATAAATACTGCATGGGATTGCAGCCACACCGATCAGACGACTTAATATTCCAAGACCTGGCTCTTTCTTTTTCCCGGAAAGAATGAAGTCAAACCAATTACTGGCAGTCCTCAGAGTCTCAATAGGAAACCGATTGACAGTCTATTAGATAGTCGCAGGTTGGGCGCTGGCTGTTGGGTACTCGGGACTGGCTATAGCGGATTAGATGAAGCTATAGAGTATGGAATTAGGCAGCCTACCGAAGTGGTCCCCGGCCCGTCTCGGGAGTTGGGCCCAGGTGCATGTCCTATCATTGGGTCGGAGCGTGCTAGGCATAGCTCTGGGAATTTAGGCTCAGATGTTTTCTTTTTGACGGGCAACAGGCTTTCGAGTATTGGGGGACCAGGCTCGGGCGCTTGTGTCCTCCTTGGAGGAAGCGAAGATAAGAGCAGCATGGTCCCGGTGATTACTGTCAGGCCGGCCGGGATGCATGTCTGCTGTAGTGAGACAAATAAAGCAACAGAAGAAATCTCAAGACTTCGCAGCCTAATGATATGAGATGACACTATATATATAAATGGCTCCCGACCATATCCACAAACGCGGACCGGAAAAGACTCGACCACACCCACAACAGGCACACTCCGGCACTGGTTGAACGGAAAGGACGGAGCCTGTCTGAAGCCAACACGTTTCCGCCACATAATGGAACATCCAGTCAAACGAAAGGGAGGTTCGAGGGGTATTGCACCCATACTCTCGTGCAGATCGGCCTGTTGGTGGGTGGAGGGTATTTGCTGTTGTATTCCGCTCCTTACAGCATCCCGCGAATATCTAACCGGATCGGGCATTGAGTCAAAATTTCTAATTTTGACTCAAACCAGAATGTGGCTAGATCGGTGCCCGGAAAATCGGGTTGAGTCAAAATTTTGAGTTTTGACTCAAACCAGAATGCGGTTAGATCGGAAATTATGAGGTTTGGTCACTCTCCCCGCAACAACTCAACACTCCCAGACGAATGGATGACCACGGCCCCAACCACCGTATCTTTACCGAGCAAGACCAGTTTAATGCTGCTCATATCTTTTGGTAGATTGTGCGGCCTCCAATTTGTAAAACAAAACCGACCTACTCCAGTTTTTCGGTCAGATTGGACAGCCACAGCCACTGCCACTGGGCGGCCGTCCAGATTGTCATTACACCTTCTCTCCACCCTCAACTGGCAAACCAAACGATTTTCTCTCTTCATTATCGATACGGGCTATGTTGCGAGTCGGTTTCAGGAAATCTCGCAGATGAAAGGGTTAGGCAAACCGTCCAGTATGTTGTTGGCGCGTGTTTTCTGCTCTTTGAATGGGACTTTACAGATAAGAATTGGTAGGCTCTTGCATACATCTCTTCAGAGAGCACTCTAACCAGTCACAGTTATACAAAAGACCTGGCTTCTTCTCTTGACATTTCATATCTTTCCAAGTCCATTCTGTACTCAGTAATTACAACGCCTTGATGGAGCATGCAAATAATGGGTGGATAAGGGAAACAGGACATTCTAGGACGAAGCATCGACGCCTCAACATTGAGGGAAAGGACAAGGCTATTGCTGATAGACTCATTATGGCCATCCGAAAAGGGCTTTTGAAAATTCAGGAATGCAGCTCTCAAATTGATGTCCCCCATAGACTTGAGTTCTTGGATAATGATTCATATGAAGGTTGTGTAATGAGGCTAATAAAGTTAGCAGATATCCTTGACAAGGAGGCTGGAGCAAAGAAAATTGGATCTTGGTACATGAGACTCTTTGCGGGCTGTATTACCCTGACTAGTTTATCGCTTTCAACTCGATGATCGAGTTCATCCAGCGATGATCTACCTTTGAACCGCACAGTAATTCGTCGTCAGGCAACAGTAGCCCGAGTCATCAACACGATTGTCAGCAGTTTATGGAGAGATAGTTGGCATGAGAAGGCATATCTTGTGTATCGTGCTCTTGCAGGTAGGCCACAACTCGATGCCTAAACTATATACTTGCTATCTGATTTTGGATAGCAACTAACTCCAGGCTTTCTTATGCCCAACCTTTGGGCGATAACCACCTCTTAGTGATCGCACTAATTGCTGTAGAAGGGCTGAAGATGGAAGTTCCTGATCTCAACTTCCAAGGGGTTCAATTCAACCTGTCGTGAACATTATATAAACTCCTACAATTAGAGAGTTACCAAACAATATATAATGCTCTAGCCCTCCCTGCTTTGCAGAATACAAATGGCAATCAGGTACCCAACATACCACCTACCACAGCATTGTCCAATGGGCTACCAAGCAGTTTTCATCTTACGTTGCTTGACCTTGCTAGACATAGCCGAGATATGATCGATACGCATATGGAGTCAAGAACGGGGAGACAAGCGAGCTGTTCTTAAGTTCCGGAAATCGAAGAAAATGGCTCTCCATCTACTCAATCATCAGCTACCGAGACACTACTTATTGGGCAATAGACTAGTGATCCTCTTGCTGTTTCATTATCTGTTGAGCAAGGTCTAGGTACCCAACCTGTACCCAGACACCAGCTACATGATGGACAAAGCACCAAATTTAGCTCTTTATTTTACCAGTTCAGTGGACAAGCTGATAGCTCTCAGGGTACTCTGTTTCCTATGGAACGAGCTGGCGATCCCCAGGATAACATATTCCACCATGTAGTTGCCAGACCCCACAAAGTTACCATGAAGTGAAAACCTCTTGCACCCCACCACAACCACAACTCCCAAAATCAATTTTAGAGCAATGGCTCTAGAATTTTGCATAGGGTTCTTTTTATATGTAAATAATTTGAAAATAAAATTTAAAAGAAAACAAACAACAACTGTATGCATGGTATACAAATCTTTGAAATTGCTCTAATTTTTCTTTCTTGTACTAGACTTTATCACCATACCAGTAGAAGATGCATCCTCATCTGGTCCAGCTGTAAGAACCTTCCTTAGCCTTTGGATATAAGGTTCTGATACTTCAGATACTTCAGAATTAGAAGTATCAGAAAATATAAGCATTACTCTAAGACTAATATTTATCCAGTCTATTCTGAACCCTTCTCCTATCATATGGAACCAATCCAGCACCTACCCATGCTCCTTTTATATTTTGAAGGGTGTATGTGCTCTCTCTGGCTTGCTAAAGTAAGGGAATGAAGTCTTCTTTGGAAATTGCTGGATATCCTCCCTTGAACCATTCAGCAAGCAAAACATCATAATAGTACTGCAAAAAACCAAATAGACTAATATCCAGAGGCTGGGTAAGGTGGGTGGAATGTGCTGGAAGAATAAATATCAAAATTTTATGCCTCCAGGCAAAGTCAAGAAAGGGGTAGTTGCAATGTGATTCATAGCTATCTAGAAGAAGAAAGCACCAGTCTAAGAAGTTTCTATATATAATATTAGTTATATAGAAGTAGAAATTCATATAGAGTTAGTAATAAGAAAAAGAGAAGAATATAAAAAGTAAAAGGGATAAATTTACTCAGGGTGTGTATTAGGCTCAAAATTGTATTCTAACCACCCTAATCCAATCTTATTTGATGTCTAACCTTTGGGAGAATGTCCATAAACCCATCCAGGGCCCTCTTGCCCCTTAATATATATCCTTATATGATGATTTGCCCCTTTTATAACCACTAAAGGGGGCAATACTGCTCCTTTAGTAGACACACATTCCAGAACAGTGATCAGCTCTCTATTTCTATCTTGAATATACTTAGAGTTCTTTCTACCCTTCCTGCAAACCACCCTACACTTTGATGATATCCCTAATAGGAAGCCTTTTTCATCCATGTTCCAAATATTGACCTCATTGACTTTATATTCTTTCAGTACCTTATGGAAGAGCTTGAAGTGATGCTCTAGTACTCTAGGGTTGCTAGTAGTACTTCTCTGGTACTCCAGGCACTGACTAAATCTGATTTGAAGCTCAGAGTGGCACTTGATGAACCTATCTAGCCAATGCTTTCCTAAAGAGGTCCAGGGTTGGGAATGTTGTATTATGGCTAGAACCTTGTCCCTGACAAGATTCAAGCATGGTGGAATACCCATATCATCTTGCATACGGATTCATTTGACCAATACTTACTCTTGATGAGGATTAAGGAGGTATTTATAAAGATGTGCTTTTTGGCACTGTTGTCTCCTCTTATTCTTCCTATCACGTAGTGTCTTCTCTGCCACATCAAACCTTTTAGCTGTCAGAGTAAGGGAAAGCTTTGGTTGGAGGGTCAGTTACTTCAGAGTAGCCTGTAGTCTGTCCTCATAACCCTCATTTTGCTTTGGAGGCATGTTTTAGCTTTGTGAGTTTATAACTTTTGAAGGAGAAGAGATATGAGAAATTTGAGATTACCAGGCAAATCTACAGGTAAAATTGACCTTAGAACAAATCACATATGTCCATGTGTTGGTACTGTGGGGTTGGGTAGTCAAGCGAAGAGATGCATACAAACTTGTATATTCTTGCAAATACTAGCCCTAACTCCTAAATAGCACCCCATTATTTTTGCATCTTTGTACCCAACAAGCTTTACTCTTACTACATTCACTAATAGTATCTATTTCACCTCTCTATAGTAGCTGGAATTAATTGCATTAGTTTTGAGTCTAGTTCTGAGCTTAGAGGGGGAGATATGCCAAAAGGGGGTCACTCAGGGGATTTCTATATTACATCACCAATACTTGGTGCACCAGCCTGAAAATTTTATTTTAAATTATTTATATGCTAGGCTAGCTCCTATTAAATTTTTATGGCCCTAGGACAAAAATTGAATTTGGCAAAATCCAGCAGGGTGGGGTTGTGGTGGTCCTCGCTTCATGGCAACTTCGCGGGGTCTGGCAACTACATGGTGGAATACGTTATACACATGTGAATTATTGCGAGGGCAAAGAAAGCTCCAGGAGACATACTAGGTAGAATCTAGGGGGATTGTCCCTCAAAAGATTTACATTTCCCATCATGATCTTCGTCGGGGGTACCGTAGTCGGTCAAGAGGTGGCGGACATGTGGTTCCATCTCGAATCGCATCTCGGCACCTCCTAATATCGAGGTCATACAAGTGACCGCAACCCCTAGCCATTACTTCGGCAGTTTCGCACATTAGTGATGATATCTTTCCAGAGAATTACTAGATATGATATTGTAGAAGTCAAAGTGTCGCTCTCGATGAACGGCGTACAACATATACATCTCCGCAGCGCAGGAGCAGGAAAGTTGAACAACCAACCAGCCAGCGTGATTAAAAAAAAAAATTTTTTTTTTCCACATGGAAAAAAAAACCTCCCCTTGGGACGGAAGCCCGCGGTTTTTCAGGGGGGTAATAAATAGGTTTCCGCCATTTCTAGAGGTAGCTTAGGGATGAAGTGGGAAGGTGGGGGGGATAAATAGTGTTCGTTTAAAATGGCGATGAGGAAGGGGCTATACTGCCCCTCTTATCGGTCACCTCTGGAAGCAGCTCGTATCTCATCCTGGGCGAAAACCCCCTTAAAATGTCGGTGGTGATGCTACGTACATACGCAGGCTCCGCTGGATTTCGTGACCCCTTACTTAGTTAGGTAGCAATCATCAGCTGT
Source organism: Geoglossum cookeanum (assembly GCA_021527025.2). Taxonomy (NCBI): domain Eukaryota; kingdom Fungi; phylum Ascomycota; class Geoglossomycetes; order Geoglossales; family Geoglossaceae; genus Geoglossum; species Geoglossum cookeanum. The sequence continues at coordinate 45,907 of JAJDFF020000020.1, forward strand.
GCCCAACAGCAATTTCATGCGAGAGAGAGCGCCGTCCGCAACTCTGACGGAGAGAGAATACAGACGCGATTTTCAACTTTTTTTTTTCTTCCTTTTGGCCATGATACTCATTTGTCCCTCCGTGTCAAGGTTGACGTGGTGGGCATGCACGGAAGCAGGACTGCACTCGAATTGGAAGAAGATGATGATTGTATTGTCTAGCTAATCTGAAAGTGAAAAGACGTTCTCATTGTGGGTCATGTGGATCCACCACACCGGCCACAAACCTGCTCACACCATTGTGAGTCACCCTAAACCGTGACACTCCGTAACTAGATTATCGGCGAAGGAGCGTCCTTAGTACACCTCCGAGCTTACCAATTCCATGGACGTAAGGAAGTCGTCTAGGCCAGGCAAGGGTTTTGTGATGTGAGGAGGGAAAATTGAAAGTACTGAAGGTCCGCCGCTGGCCATTCCCTGGTTTGGAACTGCAAGACACGAAAAACATTGGTTAGACATTAAATTAATATTGTAGCTATATTTGTTTCCCTCACCTCACCTGATTCCTGGTGGTAGGCTTTTAACACTGCCGCTTATCGTATTGAGATTATGTTTCTCAGCCATCTCGAGAAACGAACTCAGGACCCGATACGGGATCGTGATAGCCGGCTTCGTCCCGAGCGCCAGGTGTGGTTGTGGATGCGGTTTGAAAGCCGACAACGGGAGCTCGAGCATACCGTTAAATATCGTCGAGGGGGAATAGATATCCCGGAAGGGCTGTAGATTGGTTAGAATATTAGAGTCACGATACCAGTGAAGGTGAGAAACATGAATCTTACATCGTTGTCAATAATCTTCTTTGCACAGAAGTATGGCTTCCCGTTCGTTTCAACATACTCAGGAATCCAGACTGACACCGTCGCCTTTGTGGGCTTAGGATAACCGATATCTAGGCCAACCACTAGCTGGACATTCATCTGAGATCTAGTAATATATTCTCTGGCGAGATTCTCTAGGTCGCGTCTCTTTTGTGAGAACGACGTCTCAATGATGACAGTAGGGTACTTTCCATCTCCGAAATAGAATGAAGCATCCGGAGAGCGGGTGGACAACCCTAGGTCATCGAATCTGATGCTTGTCGATGCAGACCACCTTATGGAACGAGCGATCTCGGCGGTGGGGGACGTAGATGTGTCCCCGCGGAGGCATCCTAGTTGTTGAAGTATCTCACCAACAACCAGGGCGGTAAGCTGCTCATGAATGGGAGCAGGCATACGGAAGGTGAGAACTTCAGCCACAGGATCGTAATCAAAGCTATACACGAGTTAGTATAATGATAGATAATGTTGAGGGTGGATAATGAACCGAATCTTATCCTCGACATAGCTCCAAAGGTCGTGGGCAGCGAGTTGTTTGAAGTCGTGAGGTGATAATGGTAGGTTGATCCACGAACTCTCTGGAGCGTGGCCTTGCGTGAGCGACTTAACTAGCTCAATCGCCCTGGCGATGGGGGTACCATGCTGCGTAACCTTTTGTTCGGCCATTACGCGCGAGATATGATATGGTGATGGAAACAAATTTTCCGTATTTCTCGCCCTTTCTTATAGTTTTTAACTGAGGGCTGCTGTAAGAATGCTGTCAGTCCTATAAAAGCCGCCGGTCATAACAATCTCTCACAACACCTTACTGAGTTTTACCACACCGACTGTCTTCAATAGAGCTATCCTCGACACCCCGCACAAATATTCATCCGAAGTTCCCTGTTTTTACCTCCGGGGTGATGAAGAAAATGAAGCCGACCTCTTAAATCTAGGTGAAATGGAGGTTTTTTGCTCGAGACATCAGGAAAGAGAATCATAGGGGAGGAGGCCGCTTGACGGAATTTGGTGCACCCCTGAACAAGGCCTCTGTCAGCATAGGAACTTAACACTAGGGTGTTAGGAGGGAGTGTTAGGCGGGAACACCTAGAATGTTGCCCGGAACATTGGACATGGGTAACACCCAGCATGTACTATATAAGACCCCTCACGCACCCGCGAATTAGTTAGAATCATCCTTTAGATCATCAATAAAACTGAATCCCCTGATTCCCATCAGTCTCACACAATGTTGTCCTTCAAAAGGCACCATGCACATGCCCCTGGAGTACAGGGAGAATAATTCGATGAGATGGCCCAGGGTATGACATGAAACAACAGCTCAGGCTGCGCTACAGTGGAGCGCGGGCTAATGCCTTTACGGAGAAATGACCACACCTCCCCCAACAGAGACTAAGCCCCTCGATAGAAGTGTTAAGAAGTGCTACAGAACAGACGTAAGGGAAAAGAACGAACTTTCGGGCAGGGCGAATATGTAGTAATGAGCGCATTTACATTCTCACTGTTATGTTCCCCCTGCCTTCGCGCCGTCCATCCCGGCGGCTTATTCCCCCCCCGGGCGTGCCACCCATCATAGGATCAGGTCGCCCTACCGCTCATCCCCCGTAGTGTTGTCCATCAACCCCTCTCTGATATTGACCGCTGCCAGAACGGTACCGGTGGGGTTTGTTCTCGCCCTTGGTTGTTGAGATGGGCTCCTCGGGAGAGCAGATGGATTGCGGTCTATGCGGCTCGGCACAACAGATGCGCTTGGATTAGTCAGCCAACCACAATTTTCCCCAGGACCAATTGACAAGTGGGGTATGAGCCCTCGCTGCCATGCATCATCCAACATGGCCTTGTTCGTCAGGGATCAGATGCAGGGACAGATGCAGGGACCGTAGATCTCCCAGAAGGCGTTGCCTGTACGTTGCCTGTACGTTGCCATCTTGTGGAGCGCACAGTTGATACACAAAGCTCTCTGCGGACTCTCCGGTTCATCATCACATTGCGTAACGTCCGAGATGGCGAATAATCCCATAGTTTTTCGCAAACCCCCACCAAAATGGTATGGCAAACGCGAATGAATTTGCATGCCAACACTAAAAATACCCGCACTGCCAACACCAAAGCATTGTTGTATATATATAAAAGTGTTGTTGTTTACCTAGAATTGAGTTTTTTTTTTTTTCTCTTGAGCTACAGTGCCCAATACTAATTAACAAAATTAGGTTTTGCAATAGGTGTAGTTAGTAGTACTTTTTAAGAGACGTGCCCATCCAGCCAATCAGATATAAACGATTGCGCGAGTTATCTTATCGCAATAAATAGATGTCCACAAAAATCGCGTCTACCCCACCTAAAGTTTTGCAGACCGGGTGGACACTCAACACTTCCCCAGCAATGGAGTGACCAAAAGAGCACTAAACACCAAAAAATCGCCCAATTCAAGACACTAGTAGAGGCAGGTGTAGCTCTGAGGGCAACCCGGGATTGCCAAGAACTCATTGGCCGATTTTGCAAGCGGCTGTATTTGTGACGTCCTAACCACCTATAATACCTGTATCTGTTTTTGGGAAGGGTTATTTTTGGGGAAGCTATTTCTGGCTCCGCGATAGTGGCTATATCTGACCAAGTACCCCATTTGTTTTCGTCTCTCTAGACCGCCATTACGCCTGAGAATGAATACTACTATACCAGACATGACTGTGTGCGCGTGATATGAGTGCATCATAACTTCGTCAGTGTGTGCGCTAGCCTGTTTTTACGCTCCTCTTTTCTATAAATTGGGCGTCTATGAGTCCGCCCCTGGCGCTAGCAATCTCTTCTCCAGATCATGCCCCGAAATGCACGTACTGCGCCCAGAGCAGCGCCCGCTTGCGGTATTCATTGCTTTCCCGACAATTTACGCAACTGTAACTCGAATGGTAGCATCTTCTGGAGTCCTCACAGCTCTGACAAGCTCCACGGGATAGTCGAGGGCCTCGGTAAGGTCGAAAGTGCGGCCAAACCTGAGATCCGTAATCTCGTCGGCGATTTTTGCGATGGAGAACCGTGGGCCGCCCCCCGGCAGGCAACCCCACCACTCAGAAACAATCTTTTCATCGCGAGAACCTCTTTCATCTACAGGGTAAAAGTCATGAATGATGTAGATCCCATTGGCGGCACCGCTCCTCCCGAACCTCACCACAACATGGAAATCCGTTGGCAACCAAGTTCCATTAGCAGCATCTTCATAGCTTGTTAAGTTCTCGGGCTCATCACCCCATTGCTCAAGGTTTCCGATCTGATGAAAGACAAAACCCCCAGTTTCCAAGTCATCCGACTCATTGGATTTGGTGCTCTCCTCCGAAAAGTTGGCCTGGCGGCTTCGAAAAGGTATCCTCGGTTGGACGTTGGTGTTGACGCCGAGGACATTCATCGGAACAAGCTCGCGGTCGGTCTTAGGCATCGGTTGATCTGGCCGCAGTCCATACGCCGCCGGGGAGATACGGTAGATCTCGCCCCACTGATCGCTTCCAACCGGGAGCCACGGGGCTATAGTTCGTTGCAGAAAGTTCACAAGCTTACCGCATTCGATATCGCGATTGTAGTTCATCGTGGCAATCATTTTCTTCAGATCCTCACGCGAAATTGGAGTCATTTCATGTGCATTCATCTCCTCGCGTCCCCTCTTCTTTCTCCAGGCAAAGTAGGCCATGCGATCGGCTTTTTCGGGCCACCTCGCAGCGAGGGCGGCTTCCCTCCCCATCAATGCGGCAATTACTTTCGCATGCTCCTCCTTGTAAAAGGACCAAAACTCAGCATCGGTAGGCATGATGGAAGGTAAGTGAGAGGTATGATAGTTTAGGGAACGTTGTTGAGGAGGCGGAGGCGAGTGACGCTTCGAGGCGAAAGTGAAGTTGTCGGGGCGGAGGTCAGTGACGTTGTTGGGGTGAGGGAGGGTATGATGAAGCGAGCGTGGAATCGAAGAGCAAAGGGCACAGCGCCAGATGTGGAACGGGAGTGGTGACTGTTAAGTATGAAGTTAACAATAGACTCGGGTGCTATTGAGAAGTTGACGGTGGAACTGTTGAGCTATTGAGCGTATTGCAGCGAGACTAGTATGTCAACCCTTGCAGCTTGAACAAACCTTTACGGTGAAGATCTAAAGTTTTCTGCTGAAATATGAGGTGAGTACCCACTTTAAGAATAGTTAATTGTGCATGCAAGCAATTAGATATGTTCCATTTCTAATAACCAACACATTCATCAACTAGTCAAATACGTCTTATTTGTCTTTCTATTGGTGAGTTGCGGATTCTCTGGTGTCGTGTCAGCTATTGTGAACTGGCAAGAGCAGACGGAACAGCGGCCTCGCCCTGATTCCCTGAATTGGCTGTGATCACACTCGTGACGCCAGGAGTTCAGCAAGTTCGACTATCCGGAGCTGGCATCCTCCAGCTTTTCTGTTTTGCGACTGCCCCAGGAAGCAAAACTCTTTATGTGGCTATGAAAAAGAACGGCATCGTATCCCAGCTTCCATCTGTTTAAATAAACCAAATTTTATGTAATTCTACGCTGGAATTAGGACTTTGTATTAGTATTTAAGAGACGTGCCCATCCAGCCAGTCAGATATAAACGATTGCGTGAGTTATCTTATCTTACATAGGCCTACCCCACCTAAAGTTTTGCCAACCGGGTGGACACTCAACACTTCCCCAGCAATGGAGTGATGAAAAGAGCACTAAACACCAAAAAATCGCCCAATTCAAGGCACTAGTAGAGGCAGGTGTAGCTCTGAGAGCAACCCGGGATTGCCGAAGGCTCATTGGCCTCATGGAATAGGTCAGCGATCAGTTCTCAGTCTGTTAGAATCTGGCTGCTGTCTACGTTCTACGTCACGAAGCCACTCCTAGATTGCGCGGCGGTGTGCGTACGAACCCACTAGCCAGAGACCGTGCTGTTGCTTGAAAACATGTACCAGACCACCACCATCGAAGCATTGTAAGCGATGCATAACCTCTCTTGTCATCAACTTCGGCTTTACTTCGTTGAAGATGGCCTACCCAGTTCTCATAGGCATACTGAAAGCTCTATCGGAAGACAATACTGAATTTTTGTCCAGCGGGAATCTCTGCCACCTTTGCACCAGGATCCTCTACGCCGCACGGGTCCTTCTTGATCAGTTTCTGGGACATGAGCTGAATACGGTGATTTGCCGAGGCCTTATGCGCATTCTTTCATCGACACGGACGGAAATGCGGACTGTGGCATCTCTGTGGACTAAGGAGAAAATCGGGCAATAAAGGATGATGGAGTCGGACTGGATTGGGCAGAATCCTTTGGGGGCCCGTGCTCGTATTTTGCTGAAGGACTTGTACTTGAGTATTGGGGAGACACCGGGGGGGTCATTTCAGAGAGCATTAAAGGCTGCTTGGGGAGTGATAACTAGCTCAACTCGTGTGTTGCGAAGGCATCTCGCATTGTGCTCCTCTGCGTGAGAGTTAAAGGATGCTCCTTTCGCAATCGGTAGGTTAGTCGAGTTGTCATCATTAATCTCTTTCCGGAGTCGAGTCAACACCTTCTGGGATATTGGAAATGCCTAGCAGGGAATATGCTGCATCTTCCTCGCGCTTTGTCTGACGTTTTGCTGCCCACGATATGTGCTCGTGTGAAGACGAGTGTTAAGTGTTAAGATGGAATTACCTGAGAAACTTTCCTGTGTTAGCTATGTAGCATATAAAGGCGTGCTCTACCCTAACGTTAGATTGAATAGATAGACTTAAGTAAGCGGCCGGTTCGGCCGGCCGCTAGCGCAGGCAAACTGCAAGGCTGGAAAATTACAGCGGATCTCGGCAGAATGTAATTCCGATTCCAACCCCACTCCAATGAAATGGTGCCAGCAATCTTGGTACCAGCCAGCACCTGCCTTCTCAGCCTTGGCGGGCTGAAAGACGCACTGCAAACTCTTTCCAACACAGGACTGGCCTCGCAGCTGTGTACGTTCACCAGTGTGCCTCTGCCAACTTATCGCCAGTCCCGGCCGCTTCCTTACGGTTCACATCATGGACGGTCTTTCGGCAGCAGCAAGCGTTACCGCAATCGTTGACGTGTCCGCCAAAATTACCTCGCTCTGCTTCCAGTACTTGACCGAGGTCAAGGCTGCGAAGAATGACATCGAACGCCTTCAAAGGAAAGTTGCCGAGATCAGCAGTATTCTGGAAGGGGTCGAGCAGTTGCTGAATGAACGAGATAAAGCACGGCTTTCTACCACCTCTGAGTTGTCTGGCTCGCTGAAGAAATGCTTTGAGGAGCTAAAAGTGTTGAAGGCAGAACTGAAGCCCGAGAAGGCTCACAAGGCCATGAGCTGGTTCGGAGTGCGAGCTCTAAAGTGGCCGTTTACAAGCAAGCAGGTAGAAATGATTGTTTCTAGCCTAGAAAGATATGAGCAGGCCTTTGCTCAAGCACTCCAAGTCGATCAGACGTAAGCTTTTAAGTCACCGCATCCGGTTGTAGAGCGGAATTGCTGATTAACTGTTTAGGCATCTCATGTTTGACTTAGGTCAGAAGCTCGACTTGGCCAAACTACCCATCGCCGAAGGGGCATCGTTTGACTCCCACATGGAAGAACATAATGCAAGATGCCTCCGTAACACTCGCACCGAGTTGCTACATCACATAAGTGAATGGGCTAAAGACAAAAACGGCAAACCCATATTCTGGCTGAGTGGTATGGCTGGCACGGGAAAGTCTACAATTGCACGGACTGTTGCCCAGTCATTTGCCAACCAAGGCCAGCTAGGAGCCAGCTTTTTCTTCAAGAAAGGCGAGGGGGAGCGCGGCCATGCCACAAGATTCTTCACTACCATTGCTAGAGATCTAATAGGCCATGTACCAGGACTAATATCAGGTATAACGAAAGCACTCGATGCTGACCCAGCGATTTCTCAAAAGGCACTGAAAGACCAGTTCGAGAAGTTGATTCTCCACCCTCTCTCGGAAATACAATGGGCTTCTCCACCGACTTTGTCTCATATTGTCGTCATAGACGCATTGGACGAATGTGAGCAAGAGAAAGACGTCCGAGCAATCCTCCAGCTCCTAGCTCGAACTAGGGATATAAAACTGATGCGGTTACGTGTCCTGGTGACGAGCAGGCCGGAGTTACCTATTCGCCTTGGCTTTAAGCAAATGTCGGATGGAACGTATCAGGACCTGGTTCTTCACGACGTCCCGAAGATGTCCATCGAACACGACATACGTCTCTTCTTGGAGCATGAGCTTGGAGAGATACGAGAGCAGCACTCGCTGTCCCTGGAATGGCCTACAAGAGACCAAATCCAGGCCTTGGTCGAGCTGGCTGTTCCGTTATTTATCTTTGCCACCACTGTGTGCCGATACATTGGCACTAATGGAGGTGATCCTGAAGAATACTTAAACAAGGTTTTAGAGTACCGGAAATCAACATTTTCGCAGCTTGATCAAACTTACCTTCCTGTCCTGGAACAGCTGCTTACTGAGCAGGAGGAGGGGGATCGGGAAACATGGCTTAGCAGATTCCGAGAATTAGTCGGAGTTATTGCCATTCTAGAAAGTCCTCTCTCTATCGCCTCACTTGCGCACCTTCTCCAAATTCCGCAAAAGCAAATCAAATGCCGACTGAACTCTTTGCACTCCATTCTCAATATTCCTAATATTGAACATGTTCCCATAAGGCTCCTACATCTGTCCTTTCGTGAGTTCCTTATCGATCCACAAAAGCAAGGAAAGAGTCCGTTCTGGGTAGATGAGGGGGGGACACATGAGAGGCTAGCATCTCAGTGCCTTAAATTAATGTCTGGCCCAAATGGACTACAGCAAAATATGTGCAAGCTCCTAAACCCAGGGACTTTAAGGAGCAAGATTGATGAACAGAAAATAGCTATCTGTTTACCACCTGAGTTACAGTATGCTTGCCGGTATTGGGTGCATCACCTGGAGCAAAGTGGCGGTCATATCCATGATGGGGATCCTACCTACCTTTTTCTCCAAAAGCACCTTCTTCACTGGCTGGAAGCTATGAGCCTTATTGGGGAAGCATACAAATGCATCTATATAATCAGGAGGCTACAGGCGCTTACAGAAGTAAGATCATTTTTTTGCATTCTATTGTAACCTCTATACTTACCTATTCACAGTCAAACACGAGCATCGTCTCAAGTTTTCTCCATGATGCGGAACGGTTTGCATTACGGTTCCGATCCATATTAGAGAATGCACCTCTACAAGTCTATTCTTCGGCCCTTATTTTTGCTCCAGAGATGGCTATTATAAGGAAAACATTTGCGGACCATATTCCGAGGTGGGTTAATGTGATATCAAAGGTGGAAGATGATTGGGACTCTTGCCGCAGCACGCTTGAAGGCCATTCCCTCTCGGTTAATGCAGTAGCCTTCTCACCAGACGGCGAGCTTGTAGCATCTGCATCGGTGGACACAGTACGGCTGTGGGAGACAGCGACAGGATCTTGCCGCAGCACGCTTAAAGGCCATTCCGGCCTCAGCGCAGTAGCCTTCTCACCAGATGGCCAGCTGGTAGCATCTGCATCGAGGGGAACAGTACGGCTGTGGGAGACAGCCACAGGCTCTTGCCGCAGCACGCTTGAAGGCCATTCCGGCCTGGTCAGCACAGTAGCCTTCTCGCCAGATGGCCAGCTGGTAGCATCTACATCGTTGGACAAGACAGTACGGCTATGGGAGACAGCCACAGGCTCTTGCTGCAGCACACTTAAAGGCCATTCCAGCTCCATTAACGCAATAGCCTTCTCGCCAGATAGCCAGCTGATAGCATCTGCATCAAGGGACAACACTGTACGGCTGTGGGAAACAGCCACAGGCTCTTGCTGCAGCACACTTAAAGGCCATTCCAGCTCCATTAACGCAATAGCCTTCTCGCCAGATAGCCAGCTGATAGCATCTGCATCAAGGGACAACACTGTACGGCTGTGGGAAACAGCCACAGGCTCTTGCTGCAGCACGCTTAAAGGCCATTCCAGCCCCATCAAGGCGGTAGCCTTCTCGCCAGATGGCCAGCTGGTAGCATCTGCATCGGTGGACACAGTACGGCTGTGGGAGACAGCCACAGGCTCTTGCCGCAGCACACTTGAAGGCCATTCCAGCTCCGTCAACGCAATAGCCTTCTCGCCAGATAGCCAGCTGATAGCATCTGCATCGTGGGACAAGACAGTACGGCTGTGGGAGATAGCCACAGGCTCTTGTTGCAGCACGCTTAAAGGCCATTCCTCACAGGTCAGCGCAGTAGCCTTCTCGCCAGATGGCCAGCTGGTAGCATCTGCATCGTGGGACAAGACAGTACGGCTGTGGAAGACAGCCACAGGCTCTTTTTGCAGCACGCTTAAAGGCCATTCCAGCTCCGTCAACGCAATAGCCTTCTCGCCAGATGGCCAGCTGGTAGCATCTGCATCGTGGGACAAGACAGTACGGCTATGGGAGACAGCCACAGGCTCTTGCTGCAGCACGCTCGAAGGCTATTTCGACGTCAATGTGGTATCTTTTTCACTAAACGGCCAGTATCTACAGACAAATAGAGGACAAATCCCTCTTTCCTTACCTCCCTCTAGTATTTCTTCCTTTCAAGACAAAGAGCTACCTACTCTCTTTGTAAAAGATCGGTGGGTTATGTTGGAAGAACAATCACTACTTTGGCTTCCACCTGAATATCGACCAAGCTGTACACCAGCAGCATACAGAGATGTAATTTGTTTAGGACATTCATCTGGCCGTGTTACTATTCTCAAGCTTCATCCAGAGAAGATATCTCTGTAAGTAGCACTTATATAGACCTATTCTTCGATATGTATATATTTCTTTTTATAATCTCTATTTCATAGAGGGGCCGGGGGGTAAGCGTGAATATATAGTCTAGCAATTCGCCACAGCGATAGGCGAAGCCTCTAGAATTCTCTAGATCGATGTGTCGAGGGCGGCCGACCCGCTCTGGCCATAGGGTTGTTGAGATATAATAGAATATACACACACACATACATACATACATGCGTTGAGATATACTGCACCCCCTCTACGAGCCTTCACCCTAACAGCCTCCACTAGCACGCCGGCAATCAAGAAGCGTACAAGGCCAGAAACAACACCCTGCGATAGGAGCCCCCTGAAAATACTACACGGGTTCGCCTCTTCACCCATACCTTACGGTAATGTATTGCTTTCATTAATTTGCCTATGTTAAAAAAAAAACATGGTGTTAGACAAAGCGACGAGCAGGTCTCATAGTTAGTTGGCTTCTGAATTGGAGAAAAAGTGTGCCAGAGTAGGATGTATGTCTCACGTATATATATATATATATCACTGACACCCACCCACACACACCACACACAAGACACACTGTTTGTTATAATTTACACTTTCTCTTTTTTTCTTTTTCTTTTGATAAGTCTACCTTTTAAAATGCGGTCCCCCCAGACCATTGCCTGACTGGGACTGGGTACAGGCAACTCCTATAAGTCATTAATACCCCCTAGCTATCCCCCTCCCCCTTCACTGTTGCCATCAATTAAATATGGGAGGTGACTGTCCCACATATGCGAATCAAACGGGATTCCTTGAACATCTCTACCGCAAGTGCATATTCGCCCTTCACCGTAGCCGGGATTCGCACTGAAAAACTGCTGCCATATCTTGACAGCTTGCTGCCGCAAGGCCGAGTTTGGTACTATCACGGTTTCCAGCAGCTCCTGGTGCGATATCCAGAGAGAGACGGCACTGACACGGGCTGGATTGTGGTCTGAGTGAAGGGCTTCGTCCAGGTGTTGTAGATAACAATTCAAAACGTCGGCCAATTGTTCGTGGTCGGGTTGCTCTATGGCTAGATGTTTCGCATATCGAAGCGGAACGCGCATCGTCTCCCAGGCAGTAAATGTGATGCCAGGAACCAGCCCAGCTGTAGCATCAAGCGTAAGCACTGCGTGTAGCGCCCCGGCTGGGATGAACACGGTCTGGCCTTTTCGCTGCCTTACCAGCAGACCCCCTTCGAGTTTTGCACCAATACGGATGAGCCTGCCTTGGGTGCCCGTAGACGATGCGAATTCCCGTATATTACGATCGGTCGGTGGATAAAACACCCACAGTTTCTCGCAAAGGACTGCGCTGGTTAGGCCGTTATGGCCATTATCTGCATGTACATCCACAAAGGCCCATTTAGGAGTGATATTAATCGCAAATCCTGGCTTTGAGTATGCAGGATATGTTAGCGTGCCCTCTAACTCATGCGGGATTTTCATGGAGTTTTGAAAGCCGTTTTTCTTCAATCCCAAATTCAAAAGGCAAAGCGGTCTCTCCCGGTTAGGTTGAAGTAATTGAAAGGTGACTTGGTGGGGGCTTGTGCCCTGTTCCCGCTGTCCGAAGCACCAGATCTCATTTCTCTGATTTAAGTTAGACAACCTTCATGACTGGGGTTTAGGTATACTGACTGCCCTGCTGTCCGTGATCGTACCCATAACGGCACACCAGAGTTTTTCGTCCTCCAGCGGGTATCTCCAACAGGAGTTAGAGGAAATCAGTCGAGGAACATCCACAGTGGAAGATCTCCACATAGCTTGAACATTTGGTGGGACATCCTCTAACAAAGGGAGGTCTTGCTTGAAGATCGTATCAACGATCGCAGCATTGAACTGATCTCGAAAGCGGCGGAGATCATCAAGAATAGCCTGTTTCCCTGTAGCTGCTAGCCCCTGGGGTAGTAGATCTTGGGCGGAATTCGGCTGGGTGACTTGAGGAGGCTCCGATGAAACGCCTCCATGTCTACTGCTCTGTGTGCGACGAAGTACACAGTCAGGCTGGTGGCAGAACTTGAGCAAGTATAAAACCTCATCATATGAAATACCGTAGTATTTCTCATTGATAGCTTTCCACGTGCTGCGGTACCCCCGATGACCTATTCTCTCATGCTCGAGTATAACCGTGCTATAGATGTTATCTTCTAGGACAACTTGACGTTCCTTGGCATCTGTTTCCGTTGCCAGCGCGATTAGTTGCCTTGATCCAGTATCGTATCGAAACTTTGCCTTTGCCCTCGCTGCTCTGGCACGTTCCAAGCTGCCCTGCCGAACTCTCGACAGGTGTTCGACTGTTACGCCCCATTTCTCAGCGGTCATTCTAAAGCGGCCGACGTTGTTCTGGCAATATGCTTTAAAGGTTTCTATATCCTCTGCTCGAAAGTGCTGCATTTTCCTGTCGGGTTCGCGAGTCTGTCGTTGGATCCGCGAGTCTGCTGTCGGATCCGCGAGTCTGCTGTCGGATTCGCGAGTCTGCTGTCGGATTCGCGAGTCTGCTGTCGGGCTTGCGAGTCTGCTGTCGGATTCGCGAATCTGCCGTCGGACTCGCGAGTCTGTCGTCGGATTCGCGAGTCTGCCGTCGGATTCGCGAGTCTGCCGTCGGATTCGCAGGTCTGTCGTCGGGTTCGCGAGCGAATAAGCCAGTAAGCCCGATGCAGTCCAATTCTGGTACTACATACAGTACTAGGAAGCGGACGGGTTGGCAAGTGGACCAAGCCTCACACTGGCGACTAATGTGGGGTCGCTGGCGTTGTGCTTGGGTGGTAGGATGGTGTAGCTAGCTAGCTACGAGAAGGAGAATCTGCGGACCAGCACAACTGGGCCGCTTCCTGACCTCCAACACTAGAGCCTGGGTTCTGCCATATGTAGCTTAATCTTTTCATTAACCGTTTTCACCTACACTCCCATCAAACTCAGTATATCTGGACGAGAGTGTGGCATGTCGTATACTTCGATGACGTTGAAGTAGGAATGTGGTTTGCCAACAAACACACCGGCGCTCTTACACAGGACGATCCGCGAGTTGGTTCTCTGCCTCCCAACTGGAAGCAGAAAACTTATCAAGATGGCCAGTTATGCTGGTTTAACGATATCACGCGAGAGTTTTGTTGGCCTGACCCTAGGCAGACGCCCCAAGCTCTAAGGGTTCGAGGAGTCGATATAAGAGATTTAATCTTAGTCTAACGCAACTCTGTTTGGCACTAGGAGCTCGTGTGCCTGATAGTCTAGTCTGTCTAATCAATGACATACTGACCAGACTAGAGTCTGCAATAGCGAAATAACTAGGATAGTGAAATGACTATAGTTCCAATCGCAACACCGTATTATAATTTCCTAACTATAATGCAATCGCTAGTACTATCATAAGAGAATTCTTTCTTATCTTCTAAAGGCGTTTCCAGTCGCTTCCTGTAATGCGTAGGAGGAACTCGGGCGTGAAACCACTCGGGCTAAAACGACTAATTACAGTATTAGCGCGAGTTGCGCCCGCCTATGACAATAGCCTCCTCCCTCCGGGGCCGCGGCCCAGCACGTCTCTCGCCCCTAGCACTGCCGCAAACGCGCGCACTCTACAGAGGCTACATTAGGCTTGCAGCTACCAGCCGCTAGAACGCGTGCATAATATTGTGCTGCCGGTTGGCCTTGCCCACAAAGCTGTCAGCCAAAAGTGCAAAGTCTACGAGCGCCTGTACATGTACACTGCTGCTGAAATCCAAACATTTCACCGTGTCCAGAAAACCCTTGAACCCCCCCTCTGTACCCTACGCAACGTAGTAAAAAGTCTGGGCAATCTTCGAGGTGTCCAGCAGTGAAAAGGTTACTTTTTTAACATTCTAGCAGTGTTGTGACTTGGAGACTCTGGGGGGTGCCGTCTGGTGTGTACGTACATGATAGGTAGGGTCTTGGTACGCACCCACCCGCCACCAAAAAAGTCCGATGAATGTTCCCAGTCTCGACTTATAACGCCTCTAGACTTATACCAACTTCTTTTCATTATGGAGACCCAAGGATGCACCCGGATATTTTACCTGCTTTTGCATAGGGTACAGCGCAGCCTGATACTGTATCGCGAGTCCCAGTCTTACCCTAAAGTGCCCCTGTCTTTCTTTTTCGGAAGGCACGTCGGCTTCTCCATCCAGTTGCGATCTCCTATTGGTGTGGGGTTTCTAGTATGCCTCCCCCCAATAACGTCCCTCCGTGTTGAGACATATGAAGGGTACTTTGACTTTAAGCAACTCGATTTGTGGCTATGCGAAGCCTTTCCTCTCCTGTAGATGCTTGGAATATATAAAAATTCGACTCTCTGCAGCAGTAATCAGAGGAAACTGGTGACCGCTCGACAAGTCTCTGGAGTGGCATTTGCTTACAAAATCCACATACTGGTCGGTACTCCAGAGCCTGGGTTTCGCCACATTGTGGGCTCAGGTTTTCAATCAACCATCGTCTCCCACACTTCCCCATCAAATTTAGTATTTCTCAACAAGGCTGTGGCCGGAGCGGGTCGGCCGCCCTCCCTGCTAATGGTGGCAATATCAAGTGCTCAGTATATCTCGACAACCCTATGGCCCACGGTCTGCTCCAGAACCCTGTGGTCAGTGCGGGTCGGCCACCATCCCTGCTGGCGTGATTGAGGTGTTGGTCTAAAGCTTCAGTACCCTCTCACAACCCTATGGCTAGAGAGGGTCGGCGGCCCTCCTTGTTAGCGGTGGCAACACCCCACTTTCACTACCATTCGATATCACTTGTAAGCATACTTACTTGTGGTACTTACTGTGGGGGGCATTTCTATGCTCATAGGCATGTTGCGCGCTGCGCCTCGCTGGCTTGCGCAGGACACATTCTTGGCAGGGCATCTCTCATTTTTCTTCTCACGTGTAGCTAGCTCCTACATCATTCTAATACCTAGCTATACCGGGCACCTCCACATTACTCCGTTCATTCTATATTCTCTATTTGCCGCTTATTGGAGAATACATGGAGACAGGCGGGGTTGGGTACATGTAATGGCGCGCCGCGATCAGCCTATTGGGTGTCTTGCTAAATTTTGCGCATTCGTATCTGCATGCACAACGCCACACATCCAGCTACTTGGAATTTTTAACCAATCAATCGTACCATTCTGGGGGAGTGGATGTAGGCCCCTTCACTGGAACGTGCGCTGAATACTGTACCTAGTCGTATGCTTCGTTGTTTTATTGCTTTTTGGTTGGTTAAGAACTGCTTGACCCGGTCTCAGCCTTCCCACCTGGTTGCATTTTCCATCTGCCTGAAATTCTATATCCCATTTTGAAGAGAACATACTAAGAAATCAAGCATGCCAAAGAAACGCAGGACCTCACAGGATCTTTCTCCAAATACCACTTCTGTCTTGAGTTATACCGCGTCACCGGAGAACACAACCGATAGAAAATCTGGGGCTCGGAAGCGACACGAAACGTCTTCGGACTCTCCCTTGATGACGCGCCCCCCGCTCGTCGATCAACCGCAACAGAATTCTGTAACTGGAACATTTGAACTCAATGCATACACCGTTGGGTGGATCTGTGCGATAACCACTGAATTCGTTGCAGCACAAACCCTCCTTGATGAAGAACACGAAGGGTCAATACATGTATCTCGGAATGACAACAGTGTCTACAAGTTGGGTACTATAGGGAAACACAATGTGGTTATGGCTGTTCTACCTGATGGAGAGTATGGAACGAACTCCGCGGCCTGTGTTGCAAGAGATATGATGCATACTTTCCCCAACATACGGATTGGTTTGATGGTTGGTGTTGGCGGCGGTGTACCAAGCCCGAAGCATGACATCCGTCTTGGTGACATTGTTGTTAGTACGCCTCGTAACGGAAAAGGGGGAGTATTACAATACGACTTTGGCAAGACAACCCAGAACCAGAGCTTCCAAACAACGGGATACCTAGACCAACCTCCATCTGTCCTTCGAAGTGCAGTGGGCTGGTTGAAAGCGGACTATGAACGCAAAGGTCATCGGCTTCAAGAAATGATCCAAAACGCACTTGAAGACAACCCGAGATTGCGGAAGAAATATGGTCGCCCGGATCTAAAGAGTGACTTGCTGTACAGATCCGAGATCGTCCATGCTGGGGATGCTGAAGAACTCTGCGTCAACTCCTGTAGCCATGAGCCATCGACGTTAGTCCTGCGAGATGAACGAGGGGAGGAAGATAATGACCCAGAAATTCATTACGGTCTAATTG
The DNA here is from genome assembly GCA_021527025.2 of Geoglossum cookeanum. Taxonomy (NCBI): domain Eukaryota; kingdom Fungi; phylum Ascomycota; class Geoglossomycetes; order Geoglossales; family Geoglossaceae; genus Geoglossum; species Geoglossum cookeanum. Next base: position 62,797 of record JAJDFF020000020.1, read on the forward strand.
CATCAGCGAACCAACTTATGAAGAATGCCACATTCCGAGATACTCTCACAAAGGAGGAGGGTGTACTTTGCTTTGAGATGGAGGCCGCAGGGTTGATGAACCACTTCCCATGCCTTGTTATCCGCGGCATATGCGATTACTCTGATTCTCACAAGAACAAAGAGTGGCAGGGCTATGCGGCAATGACTGCAGCTGCATACGCGAAAGATCTTCTCTGTCGAATTCCTCCAAACAAGGTCGAGGCTGAGAATAGAATCAGCGATCTTCTCTCTGGTGGTTAGTTGTTCTTGAGCCTCTGTGTTGAGGTGGTAACCAGCATCTAATAATAGATGCAGTTCTTGATACCGTATCCAGAACTAGAGAAAATGTTGAAACGATAAGGTCTGGGTTGGATAGAAATATAAACCTTAAGATCCTCGACTGGCTCACACCAATTGACTACGGCCCTCAGCAAAGTGACTTCATTAAGAGACGACAGAAAGGAACGGGAACGTGGCTGCTATATACAAATGAATTTGATATATGGCTTAACCAAAGAACCAAGGCTCTCTACTGCCCAGGCATTCCAGGAGCAGGCAAGACAATTCTCACATCTATTATTGTAGATCACCTTATCTTCAAATATCGGGCTGATTTTAGTGTCGGCATTGCATACCTATACTGCAACTTCCGACAGCGGCACCAGCAGAAGCCTGAAGATCTACTCTCGAGTCTTCTTAAGCAGTTAGTCCAAAAGCAAGCATCTGTGCCTGAAGGTATAGAAAAACTTTATGAAAAACATAACCGTCAGCGAACCCGACCATCATTCGAGGAAATCCTAGAGGCCTTAGAATCCGTTGCCGCTCAGTATTCAAGAGTGCTCATTATAGTTGATGCACTTGATGAATGTGGTGCTTCCGATAGTGAGCGCCAGAGGTTCCTATCAGCAATCTTCAACCTTCAAGCCAGGACTGGGGCAAATATCTTTGCTACCTCTCGGATTAATGACAACATTGCGAAGCTATTTGAAGGGGCTCTATCTCTCCAGATCCGTGCAGAGGATGAAGATATCAAGAGCTATCTAGACGGGCGGATGTCACTTCTGCAGTCCGACATTTTGGATGATGCTCTTCGAGGCATGATTAGAAGAGAAGTCATTAGAGCTGTTGACGGAATGTATACAAAACCTCCCATTAAATACCATATGGATCCATCCTGATCTTGATTTTAGGTTTCTCCTTGCGCAGTTACATATGAATACTCTTATGGACCAGCCGACAAAGGGAGACATTAAACAAGCATTACAGTATCTAGCTAAGGGAATAGATGGATTAGACGAGACTTACAAGCAGGCGATGGAAAGAATTGAAGATACTGGGAGTCGCGTTCAAGAGCTCGCAAAACATATTCTGGCATGGATTGTCTATGCTAAAAGGCCACTTTCCACTACAGAGCTTCAACATGCCCTTGCTGTTAGACTGTCTACAAAAAAACTGGATAGAGACTACCTTCCGAGCGTTCAAGTCCTACAATCTGTGTGTGCCGGTTTAGTCGCTATTGATAAGCAGAGTGCAGTTGTGCGCTTGGTACACTATACGACACAAGAATACTTTGAACGGACATGGGCTTCTTGGTTTCCTAATGCCCAGATGGATATCGCAAATGTCTGCATTACCTATCTATCATTCGACATCTTTGAAATGGGCTTCTGTCAATCAGACAGAGAGTTTGAGGCACGATTACAGACAAACGCCCTCTATGACTACGCAGCGCGAAATTGGGGCTATCATGCTCACACAGCATCAATTGAGGGAGACTTAATTTTCAACCTTTTGAGGAACGAAGCCAAGGTCTCTGCCATCAGCCAGGCGATGATGATTTCCAAGAGCTACCCTGGCTACAGTCAAATAGTGCCAATGCAAATGACAGGAATTCATATTGCAGCATACTTTGGACTAGTGAGGGCAATAATGGGTTTACTAAAGAATGGGTATAATCCAGATCTCCAGGACGGGAATAACCGGACGCCGCTGTCATATGCTGCAGAGAGGGGCCACGAGGCGGTAGTGAAGCTGCTGCTTGAGAAGGGCGCTCAGCTGGAGTCTATGGACAAGGATGGTGAGACACCGCTGTCATATGCTGCAGAGAGGGGCCACGAGGCGGTAGTGAAGCTGCTGCTTGAGAAGGGCGCTCAGCCAGAGTCTAGGGACATGGGTAGTCAGACGCCGCTGTCATATGCTGCAAGAAATGGGTACGAGGCAATAGTGAAGCTGCTGCTTGAGAAGGGCGCTCAGCTAGAGTCTAGGGACAATGGTGGTGAGACGCCGCTGTCATGTGCTGCAAGATGGGGGCGCGAGGCGGTAGTGAAGCTGCTGCTTGAGAAGGGCGCTCAGCTAGAGTCTAGGGACATGGGTAGTCAGACGCCGCTGTCATATGCTGCAAGAAATGGGTACGAGGCAATAGTGAAGCTGCTGCTTGAGAAGGGCGCTCAGCTAGGGTCTGGTCTGAGGCTGCTGTCGTATGCTGCAGGAAATGGGCATGAGGCGGTAGTGAAGCTGCTGCTTGAGAAGGGCGCTCAGCTGGAGTCTAAATATGATCGGACGCCGCTGTCATGTGCTGCATTGAGTGGGCATGAGGCGATAGTGAAGCTGCTGCTCGAGAAGGGCGCTCAGCTGGAGTCTAGGGACATGGTTAGTGAGACGCCGCTGTCATGTGCTGTATTGAGTGGGCATGAGGCGATAGTGAAGCTGCTGCTTGAGAAGGGCGCTCAGCTGGAGTTTAAATCTGGCAATGGTCAGACGCCGCTGTCATATGCTGCAGAGAGGGGGCACGAGGCAGTAGTGAAGCTGCTGCTCAAGAGGGGCGCTCAGCTGGAGTCTATGGACAAGGGTCGGACGCCGCTGTCATTTGCTGCAGAGATGGGGCATGAGGCGGTAGTGAAGCTGCTGCTCGAGAAGGGCGCTCAGCTGGAGTCTAAGCACAAGAACAGTCAGACGCCGCTATCATATGCTGCAGGAAGTGGGCACAAGGCGGTAGTGAAGCTGCTGCTTGAGAAGGGCGCTCAGCTAGAGCCTAAGGATGTGTATGGTCGGACGGCGCTGTCATATGCTAGGGGAGAGGCAGTAGTGAAGCTGCTGCTCGAGAAGGGCGCTCAGCTAGAGCCTAAGGATATGTATGGTCGGACGCCGCTGTCATGTGCTGCAGAGAGGAGGCACGAGGCGGTAGTGAAGCTGCTGCTTGAGAAGGGCGCTCAGCTAGAGTCTAGGGACATGGATGGTCGGACGCCGCTGTCATATGCTGCAGAAAGTAGGTACGAGGCGGTAGTGAAGCTGCTGCTTGAAAAGGGCGCTCAGCTAGAGTCTAAGGACAAGAATAATCAGACGCCGCTGTCATATGCTGCAAGAAATTGGTACGAGGCAATAGTGAAGCTGCTGCTCGAGAAGGGCGCTCAGCTAGAGTCTAGGGACAAGGATGGTCGGACGCCGCTATCATATGCTGCAGAGGAGGGGCACGAGGCGGTAGTGAAGCTGCTGCTTGAGAAGGGCGCTCAGCTAGAGTCTAAGGACAAGGATGGTCGGACGCCGCTGTCAAGTGCTGCAGAGAGGGGGCACGAGGCGGTAGTGAAGCTGCTGCTTGAGAAGGGCGCTCAGCTGGAGTCTATGGACAAGGATTATAAGACGCCGCTGTCATGTGCTGCAGGAAGTGGGCATGAGGCAGTAGTAAAGCTGCTGCTTGAGAAGGGCGCTCAGCTAGAGTCTATGGACAAGTACAGTCGGACACCGCTGTCATGTGCTGCATTGAGTGGGCATGAGGCGGTAGTGAAGCTGCTGCTTGAGAAGGGCACTCAGCTAGAGTCTAAGGATGAGGATAATCAGATGCTGCTGTCATATGCTGCAGGAAGGGGGCATGAGGCGGTAGTGAAGCTGCTGCTCAAGAGGGGCGCTCAGCTGGAATCTAGGGACAAGTATGGTCAGACGCTGCTATCATATGCTGCAGGAAGTGGGCATGAGGCAGTAGTGAAGCTGCTGCTCGAGAAGGGCGCTCAGCTGGAGTTTAAATCTGGCAATGGTCAGACGCCGCTGTCATATGCTGCAAGAAGTGGTCATGAGGCAGTAGTGAAGCTGCTGCTCAAGAGGGGCGCTCAGCTGGAGTCTAAGGACAAGAACGGTCAGACGCCGCTATCATATGCTGCAGGAAGTGGGCATGAGGCAGTAGTGAAGCTGCTGCTCAAGAGGGGCGCTCAGCTGGAGTCTAAGGACAAGAACGGTCAGACGCCGCTGTCATATGCTGCAGAGGGAGGGCATGAGGCAGTAGTGAAGCTGCTGCTTGAGAAGGGCGCTCAGCTAGAGTCTAAGCACAAGAATGATCAGACGCCACTGTCATGTGCTGCAGGAAGTGGGCACAAGGCGGTAGTGAAGCTGCTGCTCGAGAAGGGAGCTCAGCTGGAGTCTAAGGACAAGAATGGTCAGACGCCGCTGTCATATGCTGCAGAGGGAGGGCATGAGGCAGTAGTGAAGCTGCTGCTTGAGAAGGGCGCTCAGCTAGAGTCCAAGGATGAGGATGGTCAGACGCCGCTGCCATGTGCTGCAGGAAGTGGGCACGAGGCGGTAGTGAAACTGCTGCTTGAGAAGGGCGCTCAGCTGGAGTCTAAGGATGAGGATGGTCAGACGCCGCTGTCATGTGCTGCAGGAAGTGGGCACGAGGCGGTAGTGAAGCTGCTGCTTGAGAAGGGCGCTCAGCTAGAGTCTAAGGATGAGGATGGTCAGACGCCGCTGTCATGTGCTGCAGGAAATGGGCATGAGGCGGTAGTGAAGCTGCTGCTTGAGAAGGGCGCTCAGCTGGAGTCTAAGAGCAAGTACGGTCAGACGCCGTTATCATATGCTGCAGGAAATGGGCACGAGGCAGTAGTGAAGCTGCTGCTTGAGAAGAGCGCTCGGCTGAGGTCTAAGGACAAGTACGGTCAGACGCCGCTGTCATATGCTGCAGGAAATGGGCACGAGGCGGTGGTGAAGTTGCTGGAGAAGGACAAGCGTTATAGTTAGATGCCACTGTAGCAGTTAGGAAGGGTGCTAAGATATTCCAATATTTGACCTAGCTATAATGTTTTCCGCAGTCTTTATATCACACACATATATAATATAATAACTTTGATAGATAGAGGCTTGGGGGAGCTGGTATTTATATATTCCGCCTTGTGGGAATTTAGCTCTTGGAACATTGCCACCAAGCAATTCCAGCATCTTCTATTACCAAGCAATCTAATCTAGAAGCTTTCATATCCGCTTTATCCACTAGTTGGCTATATAAGGGTTACGATTTGTATGAACGGTAGGTAAAGTGGTTCGCCACAGGATGTCGCCACTACCAGCAGGGAGGGCGGCCGACCCGCTCCGGCCACAGCCTTGTTGAGATATACTTATTTCCTTGGTTGAGCATAGCGTTGAACAACAGCTCTCATAGTTGGCCTCTGAACTGGAGCTAGCACCTTGGTAGTAGGATGTATTTAGCTAGCTCTTCATAACGGCCCATACCCCAAGGGTGCATGGCCATAATAGAATATGCGTACGTACGTACATACATACGCTGAGATATACTGAATTCGATACTGGAAAGACTGTGGCGAAACCCAGGCTCTGGAGTACACGAGTAGGCGCTACGAACCCTGCCGTACCGCAGGACGTACTGACATTTCTTTCTAGCGACCAGCTCGATCACTTCCCCGAGACATATCTGGTGGAAGCTGTCTCGCCTGTCGACCAAGCCTCCCAAAACTCGCCGGGTTTGGGAGAGACTGCGGGAAAAAGTAGTGGCGTTCGAAACATTCCTATCACAACCTCCTGACCACCACTCACGAGGTGTGAAAATGTGTTCCGGCTGAATTTGTCATCTCCATCAACGGTTCGCCAGATGCCGATCGATTAACCCGTGATCCCGGCGCTTCTGGTTCTATGAGGTGAGTAAGGGTTGAGTGGTGTCGAGATTGGGGTTATACGCTACCTCTAGCTCGTTCCTTCGTCTACCAGGAAGAACGGGGCATGTCCTGAGCTTGACAAGAGTAGGTGGCTCCACAAATAAGCTGGTGCACTCAGTAGTAGCGCGGCTATAGTAAATAGATAGTAAGGCTGGTGCGAGTTCATTAGCCCGGGGTGAACATTCCAAGAGACACAAACGGGGTCCGCACGGTACCGTCGGGTGCCTAGCGTGGCAAGCAATACGAGCAATGTAAGAACATTACGGCTCAATCCAACGCAGCTGGCGATGCTAGCAGTTTGCAAATGAGAGTTAAATCACGGTAGCAAAATTTCAGCCAGACATGCCTGAAATTTGTATTCTCCAAATTTCGGGTGGAATTGTCAGTGGAGTGAAACAATGCACTAGCCCTGACATCACCAGGATACCAACAGGCCTCTCGGAGGCCAGTTACAATAACGACAGACATGGATAGTGCAAACAGAAGGCTATAACAGCGGGTTAAGGATCGGATCCAGGGGAAGGCATTTCCCCTAACGAAAGATTTTCAACACCAACCCGGTTGCTACACCGGCATTTGATTATTCGTCTCCGATCATCAAATCCACCTCTTGACTGAGACAGTTCCCAAAGCCCTTCACAGGCACGTAGTACGCGTAAATCTTACTGCCTCTCTCCACCTTCCCTTCAACCACCCCCTCGAACCTCCCATCCAAATCCACATCCACCGGCCACGATCTCTCCTCCCCGGGATCCGCAGCCAGTCCCCTCAGTACCAGAATAACTTTTCCCCTAACCGCCCCCTCAGCATTACCGATGGTATTCGCCATCGCCTGCGAGACAACACGTCCACATTCCTTCCCCTGCCCTCCTTCTTCTTCCCGGCCACGAGTTCCAGCTGAGCTCCGGACACCAATTGTGCACCGATCGGCTCGCTCGGCTCCTCCGGGTTAATAATATAGATGGCAAACGAGCAGCGGCTCGGCTCAGTCGCATTCTCCGTAACGAGCTGCTTGGCCTCGCCCCTATTGTACAAACTCGGATGGGCTGAAACTAGACGGAACTATGGGAGATGTAGGTGCGGAAGAGTGGGTTGGATTGGCGGGGGGCGACGATTGCCTGGACTGGCTTGTTGTACGGGTTTGTCACCTCGATGTGAGAGATCTCGCGGTTTGCAGGGGAGGCAGTGGCGGAGATGAAATGCGTGTAGATAGATCTCGCCGAATTGTTAGTTCGGGACATCTCGTGCACCGGGGGGGGGGTCGTTCCAGGAACCTGGTAAGGGCGAATTCGCACAATAATGCTCATGTTGTCCACACCGATGGTAGAGGGTACCCAGCTGGTTGTATGTCACAGATCCCGGCGCAGGGATATTTCTAGTGTCTTCCCCAAGCTTAAATTCGCCAGGCAAACCTCCGCCCACGACAAAAATGTCCACGATCACCCTCGGAGCCGTGGCGGGGCATTGTGAGGTAAAAGGTGAAGTCGTCGGGTGAGTCTCTCGTGTATGTTATGTACAGCTCCGGGCGAAGAGGTAAGCTACCCCTGCCAAGCTCATGCTAAGCTAATTACAGCCGGTGCAGATTCTGCCTCCACAGCAACCAGAATCTATGCGCCTCCCCTTCCACTCGATACTTCTGATGCTGGATCATCTCTTAGGTCTGCCTTACACCAGAGTCCCAGCTCTTTCGTAACCTGCTCGTCGACGTACCTCGATTAACCCTCTGGGAGACACAGCATTCCGCTTGAGATGCTGTGGATTTGGCTTGTGCGCATTGCGGTACTCCTCAGTCGCGGAAGTGCCTTGTGATGACGGTCTGCTTCCGCCTAGCTGCGCCGTGCCGCGCCATGCTGCAAGCGGATGGCAGCTTCCTGGTGAGCTTCCCCTCTTGCCGCGCGCATCTCATATTTGTCGGCTGGGCATTGATCTGAGCTGACTTGATCGATGGGGTGGGGAGAGAGCTGATAACCATGCCCTTTTTGCAAGGAGACTCATCAACAAGACCGAAGGCAATTTGTCAATAACCCGTCCGCTCAAACCGACGTTCTTGGGATCCGCGCTGCATCAATCTTCCTAGCAGTGTCGATCTGTAGATGTGTTTTGTCCAGGGGGAAAGACGGGGACTTGCAACGGGCTTGGTGACTGGCGGTTAATAAACCTGTTTAATTGCATTCGACGGGAATGGGCTGTGCTTATGTGGGAGGGATGGAGTTCTGTCCCCGGGTACCAACGCCTGAGGCCTTTTTATGCGGGGTTGCTCGTGCCGGCAATGATGGTACCTGGAGCAGTTTCTACAGGAACTCGCGCAATTGGATGTGTGCAATGCAATTCCGTATCTGTCCAGCCCAGCGACGGCTGGCGTGGTGGGAATAGGTCTAGACTTTGGCAGCGTGAGGTGGCTGCTCTTTCTATGGCGAACGCAAAAAGCTGATATGTCTTTGTTGGTCGGAACGGCAATGCCTTTTCCCTTTTTAACGTGGGTCGGTTTTTGATGACCAGGCTTATTAAATAGAAGGTTTAGACGGAAAGGGCGCCCCTGAATGCTACGCTCAGGACTGGAGAGTGGCCAATTCTCCAATCTATCATCGCGTAGTTTGCCTGAGCTGGCTACATGAAAAATAATAATAATAATAATATATCAATGCCCTCTTATCAACGCAACTATCACGGACGAAAGCCCAATAAGTGCTGCCATATTGGCCGCTGTCCTCCAGCGCTGGGCTCTCATCTGGGCGCTGCTAACATTAAACTAGGGGAGGCGTAAGTATGGCACAAGGACTTGGCAAGGAGGTGTTACCTGGACTTCTTTGCGTTTTTTTCCTGTCGTATCCATTTGAGATTCGCCTTTTGTACCCTACGACATATTATTGTTAGGTATAGATGTAAATCTAAAGAAGGGCCTTACCTCTATTCTTTCATCATGCCCTCGATATTCCATCAACGACTTGATTCTCAAGGCACGATTCTTCCGATATTTCCTTTCTCTATCCCTCCTTCTCGGAGTCTTTTGCTTTCCCTCCGGTCGAACTGTTGTGAATTGTAGTATTTGATCGGAGGGGGAGGTGGTGAGAGGAGCAGTGGCTTGACGTTTGTGCACGCATCGCCGAATAGAGTCCTTGAAGAAATGGACAATAGAATATCTTGATCCCACCCACTTGTCGGTAAAGTGAACCAGCTCCCTACCCCTAAGTCCGGCGATGGCACCTGGAGGTAATGGAACCCTGATGCCGAGCTGAGGAAGGCAGAGGTCTCCCTTTGAGAAACTTCCAAAGGGCGCAATCCAAGCCCAACCTCCTACCCAGTCGTCGCGATCGATATGAGGCTCTGTGAGCGTATTGACGAGGATGGCCCGAAGGGGGAATAATTCCTCAGACTTCTTCTCTGTCGTAAAAAATATGGATTCACCTGAGTTGAGCTGCTGGAAAGTTTGTTGATATGCATTACGAAGCTTGCGATCCACCGTCCGAAAGAGGATATCAATGGCGTGGGTTATGGGACCAAACGACTTCATGACTGACATTCGATACTTAAATGCATGCACTCCATCATGGGGGTTGGATCTCGTTCCGCCTTTGAGGGTTTCCTTTGTTGGGATAACTCGATCGTCCTTGCCTGTTTCGGTCCATGCCCCCCAATGGTAGACACCGCATCGGCCTTCTTCTCCTTGGAGGTGTGGATTTTCTTGAACCCACTCGCGATGATGTGTATGCCGGGTGTCGTGAACCGCGGGTGGGGGCTGAGACTTTGCATACTCACGGATGTTATAGGAAATGTCGTCAATAATTCTCTCCGCATTCCTTCGCCCATAAGCTAGTTCTATACCACCAGGATGAACGATAAGGATATTGGCACCCTTACGATCTTGTGCAATATAGATGGTGTTAGGTGGGATGATGTCGTAAAAGTGATTGATGGACCAGAGGTGGTCTTGGAAAGATCGCTCTCGTTCGTCCTTAGTAACTTTCGCTGGCGGGCATTTCCGGAGGCGTTTTTGTGTAGGGTTCTCTAGAGATGTTGATTTGCGCTTCATTGGACGCGTGTATAGCACCCCGGTCTCTTGTATTTCAGCTTCGATGAGTCCCTCGATCTTATTGGGATTGTCCTTAGCATCTGTTGGTGAAGTTGCAACCTCCATATCTGCCGCACCATATCTTTGATCGTAATTCGTCGCATAGAGACCACAGTTGTCATAATAAAACCCATTCGCGGTAGATCTAGAGTCGATCCTTTCCTGAATGAAGCAATTGATAGGGCTGCATATAATTGCTTTGGGGTCATCGAGGTCTAGCCAGGGAAATCGATCGATACGGACATCGTATTCTTGAAACCGATTTTCACTCATGTAGGTAAGCTTTATGGGCTGACCGAGGGGTGCTGCCTGATGGAAACTGAAGAGAGATATATGCATTAGTACGACGTCTTGCCATCGGAAAGTGAAACGTACAGGCCCACTGCAGGGTTCAAGAATCTTCGCAGTCCGTCAACCAATCGTGTGACGACGCCGGGGCCGGACCCGGGAACACCTCTTAAATGTGCCCCGGGAACTGGTAAGTCAGGCCCTATGCCTCTCACACCTTGCTCCATGGCCCGAGGGGCGTTTCGATAAGCTCGAGCGGCTTCACCAGCCTTCACCATGACGGAAGCCAGACGAGGTGCTACCGGTGATGTCCAAGTATGCAGGATGAAAGCACCGCCAATCTCAAAGCTTCTAACAAACGGAAGCAGAGGGACACTGGCTGTTAGGCCTTGGCGAATGTCTCAGTATCAACTGCACAAGCCGCTTCACTAGCTTTCACAACGTCGAAAATTGAATGAGGCAGTACAGGAAACCAAAGTCCGCAGGATAAGACACTACCAATCTCAAAGCTTTCGAAAGACGGAAGCAGAGGGACACTGGCTGTTAAGCCTTGGTAAGTGCCTTGGTATCACTGCGAAGGTATCGCCCATGACGAGATATGGGAGGGTAGGCGAGAGGAAATCTCGGATTTATAATGTTGGGTGCCATCAGAAAATAGGGGGGAACCTCCTATTACTCTGAGGAGAAGATCGTCGTCATATCGCGGAAATTGCACACTACAATATAATCTTGGCTTGGCAGTGCCTTAGCTCGAAGGAACGGATTAGCTCGACCTATATCATAGGGTTCTTCCATATGACACTGTCATATCCGTCGATGTGGGTTGACAAGCAGTGGAAAGTGTACACAGAGTTCTTCCAGATACTAAGGCTGGAGGTATTTGGGCTGCGGCATCGGCTACGGCGACCAATCAACTCCTGTAGATGTCGATGATTTTTCATCCTTCACAGTTTCCGGCACAAAACGACTAATTGACGTGAAGGAGTGCGATCGAGACGGCCGTAGGCCTGACGTGTGTGTGTGTGGTTATACACACTTAATGCCTCACGAACCTTCGCTTCCTTGGCCTTCGCACGAGCAGCTACAATACAGGCATTTTGGTTTTTAAACCCATCGCAAGAACTATTGCTTCGCTGGACACACTTTAATTTAATTGCCAACCACAAACTCAATAGGTGTTGGCGCAGCTATATTCTTGTCGGTCGCTTGGGTTGGATGGAGGCAATATAAAGCACAGTCACAATGTAATCACAATATGAACAAGTTGGGGTACCAGACCGCAAGCAGAAAACTTCGATTGACTTTACTACTTAACTCTAGCTACCCTTCGTGCCTACTATATAGGCAACCTGAAGCCCGCGCCAATGTCCGGGGCCTATGTCGAATAGGCCTGCCCAGGCGTACATGCCTCGCACATGCTATTAGCATGTGTAAGGGGTCACCCCAATTGGGCGACCCCCTATATGCGCCCGAATGCTCTTCCGAGCATTCTGCGCCCTGAGGTGCTAGTATGCATTCTATGCCATTGTCTGTCATGATCCAAACCGCTTCTCCTTTATGCTCGAGCTATATGCTATGGTCATGCCATAGCACTTATGACGACGGTGAGGCATTGCTCAACAAGAATAAGTCACCCTTAGTAGCAACGGCCGACAGAGGTATTGTCGCATTCTGTATATGCTCCCGATATTTTTTGCTCTTTCAGTGCCGCTTCAGTCTTGATTAGGTGAAGCGGATAGCCACGAAGAGACAAATTTTTATTTTGCGGGTTGGCTTAGTAGCCGTCGCACTTCTCGTGCTCATGATGGAAATCAAGTGATCTCGATAACGAGCAGCAATGTTGTATTAACTATGATGTGTCTCACTGTCTGAAGTATTGTGGAGGCAGACTCTGAGCCCGGGCGACTAGCTAGAATTCTTGGCGAGGGTAGCTTACCTGCCTCGTTTTTTCCGTAGTAGAGAGCACACGAACGAGAGCATTGAGCACCCTACCCACCGGCCCCGATACTCTCCACCGCTTCGGCCCCGCAACTTTCCTGAAGCATGCCGCTAGATTCCTAATACATTTGTTGCCTGAGACTCCTGGGAGAGTGCCTAACCCGCGACAGTAGGAGGGACGAAAATGCCAAGAAATGAACAACTCACGAAAACAACTGCAACCCACTGGGTTATATAACTTCCTTGCTTATGCCGTATCCAAGACCATCGTGAACTCTGGAGTCGATACCTAAGCTAATATTTAAGGCAACCTCCAACGAGCAAGCCCTCATAGGGAAGACCAAATTTCTACCGTCATCGTCGCTTCATTCCCACTTTCGCAACATCATTGTGGAACCCTGTACGCAACTAAACAATGCGTCTGCTTAATACAACTGAGCGCAAGCTTGAAGAATTCGCAAGCAACGAGATCCCACCATACGCGATCCTTTCACATGTGTGGGGAAAAAATGAAATTACCTTTCAGGATATCGATGGTGGTGCTGATGTGGAAAAAAAGGCGGGATATGAAAAGCTTAGAAAAACCTACTCTATAGCTGCAGGTCACAGATTCAACTATGTATGGATCGACACTTGCTGTATTGATAAGACAAGCAGTGCAGAGCTCTCCGAAGCGATCAACTCCATGTACCGTTGGTACCAAGAATCCCGGGTGTGCTATGCATATCTTGCCGACGTACCCCCAAGCCGAACTGGGGCCTTAAATCCTGAATTCCCAAAGAGCAGATGGTTTAAAAGAGGATGGACTCTTCAGGAGCTTATTGCTCCTTCAGAGGTAATATTCCTGGACCAGGAATGGCAAGAAATAGGTACTAAGTCAAGCTTGCGACGGATGATATCAGAGATCACCGGCATACCTGTCAATATCCTCCTAGGAGGTGACCTCGAATGTGCTAGTATCGCACAAAGAATGTCATGGGCTTCAAAGAGGGAGACAACGAGGGTTGAAGATCTTGCCTATTGCTTAATGGGCATATTTGGCATCAACATGCCCTTGCTCTATGGAGAAGGAGAAAGGGCATTCATTAGGCTCCAAGAAGAAATTATGAAAGTTTCGGATGACTATAGCCTTTTCGTCTGGAAATCGTTGGAGAACCATGGTGGCCTTCTAGCAACTTCCCCAGCCGCGTTCTTCGATTCCCACAAGATCATCCCATTCAACTCTTCCAGTAACTTAAGCGGGGCCATATCCATGAACAATAAAGGAATTCATTTGAAATTCTATTTTCGCTCTATGGACAGTGCTAGTTTTCAAGACGATGTACTTGCCATCCTTCCCTGCACAGAGGAAAGGAAAAAGGTCGCAATCTACATGAGAGCCATATCGGAGACGGGGGAGTATTTTGTGAGGACAGAGAGTCATAAGCTCGAATTGCTCAATCCAAAGGATTTCGACCAGTCAGAATATTGTGAGAAAAGTATATGTGTCCGACAAGAGCGTCTGACACGTAAGAATCAGTCGCCGCTACTGAGGGCTGCAGAGATTGGGCACAAGGCGATGGTTAAGCTGCTGCTTGAGAAGGGCGCTCAGCTGGAGTCCAAATCTGGCAATGGTCAGACGCTGCTGTCATGGGCTGCACGGAGTGGACACGAGGCGGTGGTGGAGCTACTGCTTGAAAAGGGCGCTCAGCTGGAGTCTAAGGACAATAATGGTTGGACACCATTGTCATGGACTGCAGAAAACGGGCACGAGGTGGTGGTGAAGCTGCTGCTTGAAAAGGGGGCTCAGCTGGAGTCCAAATCTGGCAATGGTCAGACGCCACTGTCATATGCTGCAGAAAATGGGCACGAGGCAGTGGTGAAGCTGCTGCTTGAAAAGGGCGCTCAGCTGGAGTCTGAGACCAAATATGGTCAGACGCCACTGTCATATGCTGCAAAAAACGGGCACGAGGCGGTGGTGAAGCTGCTGCTTGAGAAGGGCGCTCAGCTGGAGTCTAAGGACAATAATGGTTGGACGCCGCTGTCATGGGCTGCACGGAACGAGCATGAGGCAGTGGTGAAGCTGCTGCTTGAGAAGGGCGCTCAGCTAGAGTCTAAGGACAAGAATGGTTGGACTTCGCTGTCATGGGCTGCACGGAATGAGCATGAGGCAGTGGTGAAGCTGCTTCTTGAGAAGGGCGCTCAGATAGAGTCTAAGGACAAGGATGGTCAGACGCTGCTGTCATGGGCTGCAGGAAACGGGCATGAGGCAGTAGTGAAGCTACTGCTTGAGAAGGGCGCTCAGCTGGAGTCTAAGGACGGCGACAATAGTCAGACGCCGCTGTCATATGCTGCAGGGAACGGGCATGAGGCAATGGTGAAGCTGATGCTTGAGAAGGGCGCTCAGCTGGAGTCTAAGGACGACGATATCCAGACGCCGCTGTCACATGCTGCGCGGAGTGGGCATGAGGCAGTGGTGAAGCT